>MSJI02000813.1:0-22563 GCA_001931905.2 Cladosporium sp. IMV 00045 | reverse complement strand
ATGAAAGTTTGAAAGTCGTGAGTGATAGAGGAGCGTTGGGTTTGGTGTCTAGATTTATAATCAGTTGTGTAACAGGTTCGATAACCAGTTAGATGCTCTTACTTCAGCTGGTTCTTGGCTTACTGATGTGGGCACTGAGAGGTACTGGGGAAGTGGCTTGTAATGCCAGAGTATCTCCTCATTCTGGTATTGAGGGAGCTCTAGCCCTGTAACCAGATTTTGGTTTGGTTCATCGACTTCCATCGAGAACTGGTTCCGCTAACGAGTTTGATAGAGATAAATAGGAAAGTATACCGAAAGGTAATGAGTAAACCTCAGCTGAGTCCTCAGAAGTTAAGCTGAGCCTTACGGGTGCACCCGTAAGTCTTGGCATGATCCGCAGCGGCAGCGAGACAAACGGCGCTCAGCCGAGCTGTTGTCACTATACCGCCAAACCGCTTTCGCCCTTGCACATCACTGCTTTAGACTTGTCATCGTCATGCCCGGTGGCATGCTCCCGGCCGTGTGGAGCAATATCTGAAACGAAGCCGCAACCCGGCGAGCCCTCCGTCGGCACGAAGCGTAGTGCAGTTTTGCTGCTGCATGGCCAATAAGCGTTCTGGAAGGGCCGAGGTGGTCAAGCGCGCGCCACAGAAACTCTCAGCGAAGGATGGCTTATCTGGACTCCTGAAGCTCACGCAGCACCACGGTAACCGTGCGATCTCGAACTTGGACGTCTCCTTCGCGGCCGCCATGGGCGTCTGCGTTCATCCATCTCCAAGGTCTCGAGTCAGTGGAGTCCGATATGCACTGCCGTCGATTGTGCGACAGGGAATGACAGGTCCCTGGGAAAGTAGATGCTGTAGCACTGTGGCACTATGGCGCGGCCGTGCCAGACACCATGTGCCAGCGGCAAACCGGGCTCGTGGGCGCGAGTACTTGAATGTTGGACTGCCTGCCTTCGTCCTCCCTTCCGGTTCTGTATCTGCTCATCAGTCAGTTCAACATTCCCTAAGCGCCTCTGAGAGGCAGCTATACCCATTGTCCATCGTTCTTTTCACGCTCTTGGCGAGCCAGTCATTCATTAGAATCACCCACGTTGGCACCCCAATTGTCACCACTATCGCTCATATCTATCAACCTATCGATCAATCGATCAATCGCTGTCTGATCCCATACCACAGTCAATCCGTTCGATATCAAGAAGAAACAGCCCACGCAACAAATACAATCACTACCGAATCATCCAACAATGTTCCGCTCTTCGCTGGTTATCACCGCCCTCGCGGCCATCTCTCTTCGCGCCGTCGCCGCTGCCGATGTCTTTGCCCACTTCATGGTTCAAAACTCCTACGCTTACGACCACCAGCAATGGAAGGATGATATGCTCTCTGCCAAGTCCATCGGAGTCGATGCCTTCGCGATGAATTGGATGCCCCCAGACTGCCAGAGCGGTCTTGGTTGGCAGCTGGACCGCATTGACGATGCTTACAAGGCCGCCGAGGAGGTCGACTTCAAGATCGTTCACTCTTTCGACATGTCCTGGAGCGACTGCCAGGACGGCGGCTACTGGAACACCACCTACATGGCTGATGCCATCCAGAAGCACGCTGGCAGCAAGGCCACATATCGCTGGAACAGCAACATTCTCGTCACCACCTTTGGTGGCGAGCGTGTCAAGCAGTACGGCAACCTCTTCTTCGCTGACCTCAAGGCCAAGATGAAGTTCTCTGGTAACTCGATCTCTTTCACCCCCGCGCTCAACGAGTACTCTGAAAAGGCCCAGAAAGACCCCGTCGGCACTGCTTTCCAGATGCTGGGCGACTTCCTCACCATGGACGGCTTTTTCAACTGGCAGGCGTGGCCTATGCACAGCGATGAGAACAATACCGTCACAGCCGACGAGGCTTTCATGAGCGCCCTGAAGAAGTCCGGCAAGTCTGGTCCCTACATTATGGCCGTCTCTCCGTGGCAATTCAAGGACCTCGACAACGGCAACAACATGGACGCTTGGGTTCAACCCGCCGACTGGCTCTTGGTTGACCGCCTTGAGTCTATCGCCAAGCAGGAGGTGCAGCCCGACATCATCGAGCTCCTGACCTGGAACGACTGGTGCGAGTCTCACTACCTCCGCGACCTCCCCGGCAACTCCACCTCCTCTTCCGACTACGCCGACATGAACCTTATGGCGCGCTACGTTAAGGGCCAGAACCACTCCCCGTGGCGCATCATCACCAAGTACTACATCGACTGGTGGAAGCAGGGCAAGCAGCCCGAGGTCACCCAGGACCAGGTCGTCTACTGGTACCGCGTGCACGCCAAGGACGCGCAGTGCGACCAGGGCTCCAGCAGCATCCGCAACTCCGACAAGGTCGAGGACGCCGTCTTCGCCTGGGCCGTCACCAAGGACCAGGCCACAATCTCTCTGTCTCTCGGTGACAACACTTACTACGACTTCGAGGTCGACGGATCCGGTCCCGCCACCGGCTCAGTACCCTTCCCTAAAGACCTCGGTGGCAGCAGCGGCGTCAGGCCTGAGGTCGCTATCATGCATGGCGACAAGACCGCTTACTACGGTCAAGGCGCCAAACCCGTCACTTCCTGGTGCTCGACCAAGAACTTCAACCCTATCGTCGGCGTTGTCGGCCAGGGAAGCGAGAACCGCGGTCACTCATAGGCCATTGAAAGACGGAGGAAGATTCAGGAAATACTGCCCCAAATCGCCACATCATACCACTCATTTCACTTTGTCGAGCGCGAGACGGTCGGCACCACTTTATCTACTTCTCATCCATGGCACATTGTGTCACCAAGCTCAGCGAGCTTGCACATTGTGCTTTGGCCCGTTTCTTTTTTTCTTCTTCTTTTTGGAGGGAACGGTTTTGACGACTTGTTACGTTGGGAGGTAGGACCTCGGGGGATACAATTCGGATATACCACAGGGATCTTTGATAGATCGAGCGCTGTTTCTCATGACGCCTGGGCGAGGTCGCGTTTTCCCATCACGACCAAAACTTTTTTATCACATCATCGCAAAGATGCATATCCTTTTTCTTGTACAGAGCTCTGTCGAGAACATTTACGACTCTTCCGTTTGTTTCCATTCTGTGTCTTTATCGTTTTTCTCATAGACGTGTGACGAAAAGAGAAACTTTCATCAGACAAGAAAATTGCCATAAAGTCTACTGCTCATGCCTCCCACCACACATCTCAGCCTCCCAGTCCATATCAGGCTGAGCCTCCCAGTACAACGCCTCGGGGTCACTGGCCGACTCGAACGTGAACTTGGCCGCCTCGTCCGGCACGTACACCTTGGGGATTCCATTGGCGGCGGCCGACTCGGCGAGCAGCTGGACTTGACAGCTCCGCTCCATCAGGGTGTAAAGGTAGCACGCTTCGTCCACCGTCCCGCCGACTGTGAGCAGGCCATGATTGCGCAGGATCATGCCCTTGCCCTTGGGCCCGAGCGCTGCCGCTAGTCGCTCGCCTTCTTCTTCTGTGAAGACTACGCCGTTGAAATCCTGGTGATGTGGGTTAGATCTCTACATATTACGACGACAGCAGCCAATGAGAATCGTGTAAAGATACATACCTTGTAGACAGCCTGCGCCTCACCATAGAAGTAAGTCACATCCTGATTCAGCATCTCCAACGGACGAGCAAAAGAACTCCACGCCTTCCCGTACGGACTGTGCGTATGACACGCAGCAGTAACATCCGGTCGGGCCTTGTGCACCGCACTATGAATCAGAAAACCCGCCGCGTTCGCGGGCAGACTCATATTGCCACCGATCGCCTTGCCATCGTAGTCGACGAGAATCATATCGCTAGCTTTCAGCAGGCCAAAGTGCTTGCTGAGAGGGTTCGTCCAGAACGTGTGAAGGTTTTCCGGGTCGCGCACGGAAATGTGACCTGACATGCCTTCGGTGTAGCCTTTGCGCGCGAAGACGCGGAAGGCGAGAGCCATTTTCGACAGCATCCATTGGCGGTGAGCGGCGTAGGAGGGGAAGGTTGGGATGCCGGGGAGGGATTGGCCTTGAGAGATGAGTTCGAGGGCGGATTTGGTCGTGTTGTGCTTTTGGGCGGTGCTGGTGACTTCTTGGTTTTTTTCCTGAGTGTTTGTCTTGCTGATAATGGGGACTTGGCCGTGGGCTGTCTCGCTGATAATTGCAGAAGGCGCCATATTGACTATTGTTGATGCTGATGTGGGGTATCGACAGTAATGGCAAGTGGGTTATGTTTCTTCGTTGATATATATCCAAAGTTCACATGTAGTCGGAGGGCGGCGTCCGATCACAAGATACGCCTTTCTACAAACGATCTCCTGCCGAATTGGGTGGCGACATGGAGAGAAGAAGTGGGGATACCAACAGCATTTGGTGCGCGGCCAACGTGGGCCGACTTGGCCGACGACCTCCTCTTATCGCATCCGCGGCAATCAAGGGCGGCCGCAATCGGTATTATCTGATTGATCTTTACGGTTCTGACTGTCCATGACTTTCTTTCAGCTTGATGTGTGAAGTTATCTTGATTAGAAAATCAAGCGTTGAGAGTCTTATCTTTGGGAGACCGCCATTACAATAACAGAGACCTGCATACTCATTGAGGGATAAACTGGAAGAACTCGCTATTTGCGAGCTCTTTCGCTTCTGAATCATCTTCTTGCAATCGCGAACTATACTTCTTGCTCAATTGCCAACCCAATTTCCCTGAAAGTACAGCATCGACCGCAACAATGTCCGAAGTAAGTTTGATTGGCATGATTGAGGCATGACCATGTCATGACTGAGTTATCTAGACAATCGTCGAAGCCTCCATATCCGACCTTCAAGCAGCCCTGTCGACCGGTTCCATCATCAGCGTCGAGCTCGTCGCTAAATACCTGCTACGAATCCATACCTACGACTACCGAGGACCATGTTTGAACTCGATCGTCAAACTCAACCCTGACGTCTTCAAAGAAGCCGCATCCTCAGATCAGAGACGTGCCAATGGCACCCTCAGAGGGCCCCTCGACGGCATTCCGTATACCCTCAAAGACAGCATGAAGTACAAAGGCATGACATGCTCCTCCGGCTCCCCGGCGTTCGCCAGTCTGATCGCGAGAGAAGATTCGTTCGTCGCAGAGCAACTACGACAAGCTGGGGCGGTGTGCATAGGCACCACTAACACGCCCCCTATGATGGCTTCGGGGATGCATCGCGGATTGTACGGGCGCGCAGAGAGTCCGTACAATTTGGAGTATCTTACTGCTGCCTTTTCCAGTGGCTCTTCTAATGGGTCGGCCACTTCAACTGCTGCTAGCTTTGCTGCTTTTGGGCTTGGATCTGAGACTGTGAGCTCTGGGCGTTCGCCTGCTTCGAATAATGCTCTGGTGGCGTTCACGGGCTCCCGAGATGTGATTTCTCCTAGAGGCGTTTGGCCTTTGTATCCGACGTGCGATGTTTTAGTGCCGCATACTAGGACGGTCGAGGATATGCTTCAGATCTTGAACGTGCTTGCGGTCGAAGATCCACGACGCCATGAGAACTTCTGGGCTAAACAGACGTATGTCCCAGTCGAGCATGTTGAATTGCCAGGTTCTTTCCTCGATCTTGTCCCAGCCTCTGGCAACTCTCTCCACGGCAAACGACTGGCAGTCCCAAAGATGTTCATCGGCGGCGACGACCCCAAAGCAAAATCCGCCTTTGTCTCCAACGAAGTCATCGCGCTCTGGAAAGAAGCCCGCAGAGTCCTCGAGAGCCTCGGAGCCACAGTAATCGAAACAGACTTCCCACTCGTATCAAACTACGAAGACGACTCCGTGTCCGGACACGTAAACAACGTAGCAGGATTCAAAGAAGACTGGAACGGCAAAGAGCGCGGCGAGCTGGTCGCATACCTCTGGGACGACTTCCTGCGAGAAAACGGCGACCCCAACTACCCCAACCTGGCCTCCGCCGACGGCAGCAAAATGTTCCCCAGACAAGCAGAGTACATCCCCGATCGCTACATGGAGCAGAAGAATTTCATGAACTACCCCGGTCTGGTCGAGCTGGCTCGCAACCGCAACGGCAAATCGATCTGGGACATTGACGGGATTGCCGAAGCGTTGCCCGCGCTGGAAGCTCAGCGCAAACGCGATATGGAAGACTGGATGGTGCGACTCGGAGTGGATGCTGTGATTTTCCCAGCGCAAGGTGATGCTGGCAAGGCGGATTTGGAGAGTAACGATGAGAGTGCGAAGCATGCGCTTCAGAACGGCGTGAAGTATTCGAACGGTAACAGGGCTTTGCGGCACATGGGCGTTCCGACCGTCAGCACTACGATGGGCATGATGGCGGAGAAGAAGATGCCGTGCAACCTCACTTTCGTTGGCAAGCATGGCCAGGATTGCGAGCTGCTTCAGTTTGCTAGGGCTTTTGAGCAGGCGACTCAGAAGAGGCAGAAGCCGCCCGTTACTCCTGAGCTGCCGTCGGATAGTCTTCTACCGCGGGGGAATATTGCTGGGAGAAACATGAATCACTCTCCTCCCACGATCCACGTCAAGGAATCGCAAGTCGACGGCCAGACTCTACGCTTGTCTGGTAGTGCGAGAGATTCGGACGGTGCCGGTGTTGCTGAAGTTGAAGCTTTCGTTGACTGCAAACCTGCGGAAGTCACCAGAGATGGCGATGCGTGGTCGGTCATGACTGACGTCGAGCCTTACATTCCGGCAAAGCCGTTATATGGCGGCTACAGTGTTCACGTCGGCAAAGTCAACGTTCTCATAATCGCTCGCGGCCAGAATGGTGTCAGTGGTGAAGTTTTGAGCCTTGATATCACCGGCCAAACTTAGCTGAGACCGGATCGAAATATCCTTCGTACTGTACTTCTTATCATTTGCATCTAGATAGCAGTACAACTCACCACTTCCTTGTGAATACCACCACTCTAAATCTCCTTACACCAACGTCCCCACGACCCAAGATCAATACCCGACTCTCCAATCTCCTCTAGACTCACATCCACTCTCCCAGCAGCTCCACCACCTCTACCCGAATATCCATCTTCCATCACAAGCCCCACATCGATGAGACTCATCCAAGCATCCTTGGCGACCTCCTTACTCCACATCCGTGATGCTGAGCCCATAGCGCCCGAAGCAGCAGCCTGGATTTTGGCCTTGGACGCGAGGACTTTGTATTCCTCATAGGCGAGGTTGAAGCTGACGGTGTCCGTGGCGTGAATGGCGGTCTGTCTCGCTGCGCAGATGAGAAGAGCCAGCTGCAGGGTAGAGAGGGTGGCGAGGATGGTCATCTTTGAGTCGGGGGAGGAAAATCGTAAGCCCAGGTTGATGATGAGATGGTTCTGGATGCTCGCGTGATCTGAGCTAGACGGTGGGAGTGTCGTGAGGGGAATCAGAAAGGCGGCGAGGAAGTCAGGTACTGATTTGGTGGTGTAGTATATCCGCCGAAGCAACGGTTCCACTTTATCCGAGGAGAGAAGACTGTCGATCGCTGCGTTCCAAGTGTCGAGCATCGTGTATTTCTCGCCGCTGGCCACGAACTCAGCTCTTTCCTCATTGCTGAGCGAGGTCTCTTGAGCAGCCAGCGCGGCTTTGCAGACTTCCACGAATGCCGGGAAGCTTTTCGATGAACTCAGGTGCACGTAGCGGTGGCTGAATCGACTCTTGACGCGCTTTTCCAGTGACTCTGCAACATCAATCCTAGTAGTAAGACCGAGGACCGCAATCGGGGCCTTCCGACTTTGTGCAATGTCAAAGAGATTGTAAAGAAGCGTTTGCCTGGGATGTGATGCGAAGAGGTCAAATTCATCCAAGATGAATATCACGCTCTTGTTGGTTTGCCCAGGCGCCTGTTCTTGACCGAGCTCAATTGGGTGCGAAAGAAGTGCAAGCAACGACGCAAGGGTGTCTGCATAGTTGCGAGTCGTATTTTCCTCTTCGTCCAGCTCCATCTCGCGGCCCAGCTGACGCCAAATTTCCCGCAAAGCGATTTTGTCGTCTGTGTGTACGAACCCATTCAATCGGACGACATGGAAATCGTCAGGGCGTTCATCGGCTTGCTCGCGTAGAATGTTATTGACAAGTGCAGTCTTTCCGCTTCCTCTGGCGCCAATAAGAAGCATGCTGTTGCTCTCGCCGACAGTGATGGTTTGGCCGATTACGGTGTTGACTTTCGAGTACTCGTCGCCCAGATTTGTCAAGGGTATAGGTCGCTTTCCGTGGATCTTCTCCAGGGTCACTCGTTGGAGAAACTCAAGTTGTGTTATTTCGATATGAGGGAGCTTCGTCAAATCCATAGCAGGCTTTTTGATGCTCATGGGAGCTGTCTTCTGAGGCGTAGCAACAGATCGTGGAAGAGTAGTTTCGATAGCCAGTTCATCCCTGTCGTCCTCAGAATTGTCAATCTCCATTGCATCGCCATCCACAAGTATTTCGGGCACGGGTTCTGCAACAATGGCCTTCTCCTCTGGCTCTGGCTGGACGTTCTTGCGAGGTCTTCCCCTTGGTTTCTTTTCTGCCGGTGTCCCTGTCCCAAGTGTTTTGCCCTCCGTAGGCGCTCTCTTGTCGATCGTTGTTTTCCTCGAAGCCGGTGTTCTCCTCTCTGCGGGTGTCTTCTTCTCCGACGTCGCCCCACTCGTCGTTCCGCCAGCCTTCTCCTTCGGAGTCTGTACTCTAGAACCAGCTCTTCTCCCCCCAGCTTGTTTCACCGGCGTTTCGTTGTCCGCCTCTTCAGCCCCAGCCTGCACCCGCGCAGCAGCTTCCAACTCTCTAATCTCATCTTCGAACGTTTTCTTCGTCGTGGACGTCCTCGGTTTGGGCTTGCCTGCCTCCGCCTGCTCCCTTAATTTCGTCGAGAGCTGCTTCTTGCGTCCACTCGCGCGCACCGATGTTGCCGCCGAGTCACCGTCCGACAGGTCCTCAACAGCGTCGGCGCCGCTCGTGGCTTCCTCACTGCTCTCCCTGTCCCTTCCATTGGCTCTCAGCGACACGAGATAAGGGTCGGCGAATTTCTTGAAGAAGCCGGCCATGCTCTTCGCTTTGGAGGGGGTTTCGGGCTCTTTTTCGACCTGCGCATTTTGTCCATCGTTCTCGCCATTGCTCTGCGCTTGTTTCTTCGCTCTTAATTTCTCGAGCGCTGTTTGCGGTGCGCCGCTGGTTGTGTCGGAAGCGTCGTCATTGGGTGGTTGCGCATTCTCCTTGCTCTGGGAGTAGGGAGAGAGGCCGGCGCGAGCTTGCTTTGCGCGACTTGCTGGTGTACCAGTGAGGGCGGTTCGAGGAGTGGGTTTGTTGCGAGACGCAGGCGATGCTTTTGTTGTGGACGATTGTTTGCTGGGCGTGTCCAGTCTTCTCCGTTTCGACTCTCTGGGAGATTCCATGCTTGGGTGCACAATTGTGCAACGATTTGTGTGACGGACTAATTGCACATCGTAGTCCAGAATTTGAGCAAGTGCCGAACCAGTCCAGGAAGTGCCTTGATCGATGTGCCAGTACAAAAGAGATTTTGTCTGATCAGTTGTTGAAGTTTATTGACGATCTCTAGTAAACATTGGGGGTTGGCGAAAGCGCGAGTCGAGGTTCAAGTCGCGCTTCCGCTGGCGCCACGCGTGGGGTCATTCTTTCACTTTCATTTCGATAATGGTGAGCCGGCAACTATGTTGCACGATAGTATCGTATGACAGGGGTTGTTTCTGAAGAATCTGCTATATTCCAATTTGAAGGTGACACGGATGGATGTAGACGTCACAAAATGCACGATATTCGGTATTTCAACAAGCATTTCAAGTCTAAAGAAAAACAATTTTGATACATAGGACTAGACATTTATACGTAATGCCGGTGGTCGAGTTGGGTATTTGATGATGTCTTGCAGATTCACTCTTTAAAACAGGAACACCAAAGATACGAACGCAACCAAGCCAATGCAGATCTGCATAGAGAACATCTTGGCATAGAGCTTGACGAGCCTGAGCCTGGCGGCGGGCTCGAAAGACTTCCAGGCCTCGACGAAGATGGAGCGGCGGCCTTTGCGGGTCTGGACGTCAAACTCGCCGAAGACAACGCTGCGGTCGAAGGGGACGATGGTCTCCTGGTCCTCGGGGAGGAGAGCGGCTTCAACGCGGGTCAAGGTGACGGACGCAGGGAGGAGGATGGCGAGCGCGACGAAGATGGCTGTCAGAGGGATAGAAAGGAGAGCGAATGCGTAGTAAGCGGCCTCGGCGCCGGAGATGTCACGCTTCATGAAGTCGAACTCCTGGTTGTGCATCTGCTGGGGGAGGCCCAGAGCGAATGCGACGGCAATCGGCATGATGACAGTGACCTGCTGGGCAACGGCGAATGCAAGCGTCGGGAGGAGAATGACCTTGCAGTCCTTGCGGGGAATCACGCGGCGGAACCAGGACTTGGTGGTGGGAGCGGCGATCATGGTGTGAGTCCAGGCCATGTGTACCCTGGCGAGACCGACTGAAGTAAGAATGTGCATGATAGCGTGGCCAGCGATTCCAAAGCCGATCAAGCCAGCAAGGAAGTTGGTCAGGAGAGCGTGGAGCGCGTGGTAGACCATACCGACACCCGCGCCCCTCCAGCGGGCGAAGAAACCGCCAACACTGTGTAGGTGACGGATCGAGGCGGAGATGCTGGCAGTGACAGGCTTGTGGTTGATGACAGTGATCTCAATGTCCTGGTCGGCCGCGGCCTCTGCGGGCATCATGGGCTCTTTCTTCTCATCCAGTGGCGCGTCGGGCTCGTCAGCGTACTTTGGCGGCGCCGACTCAATAATGGCGGTCGAAGAAGGCGACTCGATCATCGCGAGGGAAGCGATGACTTCGCCCACGGTGTAGCGGACCTATGTGGCTGGTTAGCACGCGGCTCGCCTTTGCTATCATCCTCATAGACGCAGTGTACATACCGATGCGATACCGATCATCGCAATCACGACCACGAGAGCCACGGGCCAGTAGTCCCGCGGGTCGATTTCCATGACTGGCGAGCCAGTGTTCTCAGAGACGTCTGGGCCTACTTCAGAGAGCTGTGTCTGCGCGGTGGAGATACCGCGACGGACGAGGTGTCCGATCATTTGCCCGTGAACGGACATGGTGGCGATTTGAGTAAGGTACTTTTTGAGTTTCAAAGAGCAGTAAAAGGTTGAGGGTTCAAGAAATGATGATCACAAAGGAGAAAGTGTAAGATATGTGGTCGAGAGAAAGGGAAGGGAGTGGTTGTTGTATTCACTGGGAGGTCAGCGATGAAGGATGTTGCAGCCTGGAAGAGGGATGATGTCGTGGCGGAGCACGGAGGGTTCGTTCTGCCGCTTTGCCGGTACATAAATCACGTGACATGTAGCTATTTAGAGACCAAATGACTGGCTGTCGCCGTCCCTTTGATAAACGCCCTTGACGCCACAGCGACTTGCTCGAGCGAAGTGGAAGTTTGGCATACTGCTGTCCAGTCGGTTATGCCACAATGTTGGAAGACTCCCCTCAACGACTGCTTGTCAGAGTCGCTTCGAAGAAAGACTTCGGTTTCAGGTTGTGACGAAGTTGGGCTATGCTTGCAAGTAGCACCCCTAGCCAGTCTTCTGCGCGGCAGTAGTATTTCGGATCATATTTTACTATTGTTCGCGCTAGTTCCGGTCCTCCTATTCGAGGATCACACATGTCGCGCCTCTCGTCCATCTGCGAATTGAAGATCACGTGATTTTTTTGCAGGAGCGAAGATGGTTCTATTTCTCTGCTCAAGTGATGTACATGTCTGGAGCATATCCAGAATCTCTTGCATATTTTCTCTGGTATCTTTACTATTCCCAAGGGATCTTCAATTTGGTCCCACCAAATTCGCCAAACGCCTTCCGTATGCATGCGATGTACTATGCTACATTTCCCAAAGGTTCCAATAGCTTTTCCTGTACAGTCTATTTCTTCGGGTTGGGGACAACAGTGCTTGGAGTGCTGCCAACGGTGGCGCCGGTCTGTACAGGTGCGTCGGGAATAGGCACGTCGCTGAAGTCGTCCTGGCCGATGGCTTTGAGGGTGTAGGTGTCTTTTGGGTTGGGTCAGCTCTTTGCGCTCTGAGGCGATCTTCTTCAGCTTGTGCACGTACAGACTCCGCCAACAAATCCGAGCAGAACGAGACCAGTTACCACATTCTTGACCAGGTATGGCTGGCGAGCGCGGTAGAGGGCGGCTGTAGGGCGGTTTTGCTTGTCGTAGTACGACGACTGGGGCATGCTGTCTGTCGCATTAGCTTTGAGGAGGTCGCAAGAGATATTCCGATCTAACATACCGTCCGAGAGGCATCTTGAATGTGTGTGCAGTGCAAATAGTACCTATGATGTCTATAAAGTGATCGCAATCATCAACCGTCTAGAGCCTATGCCCGCCAAGGCTGCCGGCAAGCCGAATCGAAGCAGCCGCGCGCGCTCGCTCTCCGGGGATGGAGAGAGACAGATCAGATCCAGCTTCACGCGCATATCACTGCACATAGCTCCAACTTCGCACCATCCCTCACGAACCACAACAATACAACAACTCACTTCATTCACGACATCCGACTCGAATTTCCCCTCGCCAACTGATCCCCTTCTACGCATGCGCACTACCACTTGACATCGCCGACTTGCTATGAGCTTCCAGGGAGCTCCAATCGTCATTCCATTTCTTTTGTAGAAGCCGAGGGCTTCCTCGAGGTGCTAGCTATCGTCAAGGCCACTACACACATACGAACCCAGTGCTGCCGTGATTTCCTGCCACATCGTTAGCTGTCGTCGCGATCATGAGTGCGCCCGCCGACACCATCAGGCAGCTCAACTCGGCGCGTGACATCGTCCTCAAAGATGCCAACATCTACCCTCAAGTCGTGCCGGGTGTGCTGCCGGTGATTGGTACCTCTACACCTGTGGAGCAGCGACGATGGGGTGCCGATTTTCTCGCAGAGACATTCGCGTCGCCCGTCGTCAATGCAGACGACAAGCAGAAGATGTGCATTGACAGTGGCATGTTGGACACACTAAAAGGATATCTCAACCGGAAGGAGGAAGTGGGAGAGGATGAGGACCCGGCGGTGGTCAAAAGCGCAGTGCAATGCGCTGCAAGTGTGTATCCTCTCGTCTTCAGACATACTATGAACACGTCAAACGACGAGGCTTGGAAGAAGATGGCGGCGATCAAAGTGAGCATTCTGCGGCGCATGGATACCGCACCCTTCGGTGTAAGAATATGCTGCGTGAAATTCGTCGCCATGATTGTACAAGTGCAGACGCCCGGTCTGATTGCCGATCCTCGACGACAAGAGCAGAACGAAGTCAGTCTTGCGCTTGTCCCCAGAGACCATGCCGTACTGAAAGTCGGCAATCTGGAGGCGGAAGCAAGTGGTCTTCTGGATCGCCTGCTGTATGTACTGCAAGAAGATGCCGTGGATGCGCTACTGGTGACCGCGACACTGAATGCCCTTGCTTTCCTCGTCCAGCGCAGGGCAAGCATCAGCAACAAAATCTTGGGTACTGTGCTTAACTTCAACCCGCTCAAGCTCGCTTCTCGAGGACCCATGTCTGGCAGGGATAAAATCGCTGTTAGAAGTATGACCCGCACGACCATGACATTCCTCCTCCATGTTCTTAAGCGCAACCCCCACCACACTCTCGCCGGAAGACTGCAGCAACATGTTGAACGTCTTCGACATAGCCTGATGCAAGCATTCACAGACGCGAACCAACTGAAACGACCTGCATCTGACGATCCTACGGACGGACTAGACGACGCCAAACGACAACGCGTCGATGCCGCAACAGCCGCCGGCAGCCCTGTATCGCCTCAGCAAAGTATCCAAGCATCCACACAGATACCGCGCGGATCGACTGTGGCACAGTTATTCACCCTGTCAGAAGACAAGGCAGCTACGAGCTTCGACGTAGCGGCGATCCCATACAACATCGTAGCGCAGCTCATTCCTCCATTGATGCAATCCGTTGATCAAGCTTTGTTTGACCAAGCGATCAACATAGTGAAGTCTCGATACCTCAATCTCAGCAAACAACCTCCAGCAGACGCCACAGCAGCTGCCAAGGCAGCAATAGGGGATGATGAGGACGACTACGACCCGTCCATGACGATGGGAGGTGATGCTGAGCAGGTCTTGAACGGGCTTGATCAGATGCCTCCAGAAAGCTTTGAAGGGCCCGGCATTGCCATAGGACCGTTCCAGCTGCCACCGCCAGCCCCACTAAACGATCGAGAAAAGGACGAATACAGCAAAAGTGCTGTAACGCGTGTTTTCGAGACTCTTTCAGAAATGGATCGCGAGGCTCGACAGAAGGGCGCCAAAAAGCAGGAAGTCGCCAAAGGTTTTAACAGAGCCGCTTTACCAAGCCACGAACGAGATGCCTGGATCCATCTAGTCACACGACTTGCTACGCGATCACAATTCGAATTGAAGGACGGCGAGGACCCAGTAAAACAGGAGAACGGTGACCGCAGCCTAGCAAAGAAGGGCGAGGGCTTCAGTCTGTCTACGGGCATCAGGGAGGCATTGCTCAATTACGTGATGGAGAACTTCCGTGCTAGAATCACCGTGGCTATTTCCTGGCTGAACGAAGAATGGTACTGCGACCGGGTATCGCAAAAGCAAAACGGCACAGTGGACGCGGAGGACGCCAGTGCGACATACAACACATGCACCCTTCGCCTCTTGGACTCTCTGATTCCCTACCTAGACACCAAGGATAACAGAGTTCTCATTCGCCTCGTGTCAGAGATTCCATCTCTACCAGCGGAACTATTCCCCAAACTACGCAAGATCGCAGACGATCCTGAGCGTGTGAACTTGGTCGTGCAAGCGCTGCTGTACCTTGTCATGTTCAGGCCGCCTGCGAGAGAGCAGGCGCTTGATGCGCTCGAGGCACTGTGGAGGGAGAACGAGGATGCGCGGAAACCTGCAGAGAGGCATCTGGCCAAGTGGAGGCCGGAGGTCGTGGAGAAGGGAATCGAAGAGAATGCAGAGGTCAAGGCGGAAGCTTAGGAGATGTGACAGGATACGACTTGCTTTTCGTACTTTCAAGCCACACCCTGGCATGATAAATAGTCCTGTAGCCCTGGAAAGGACAATTTTTACTGTCATCTCGAAATTTTGAATGTTTACACTTTCGTTTGTAGTTTTCGCTCATTATGCTCTTTCGCTCGTCATGCTTCGTGCTATCATCAGCGAGTAGATGTCTGACATGTGATACCAATTGACTTTGAACCATCTCACGTGCTACATGCATTATTGCCCAGTCTGCTTAGCTCTACGACCAGATCCATTCGTCCAGCTCGGAGGCAAGTCCTGCGTCTCGCTGGGTGCTCGGTTCGCTCGGACATGTGAAAGACAACGACGTCAGCTGGAAACGCAAAGCTTCTGGGGTGAACCGAGCCGAGGCAAGAGCGTCCCTCACGCGGCTCTTCTATCGCGGCAAGTGTGTGCACATGCAAACCGTCGCGGCTATGGATGTCTTGAGTATGTTCAGACCGTACTTTGTCTTTTCTTGAAGTCTTGAAGTACTACTTTTCTTGTAACTCTACTTGTATGAGAGCGTAAGACGAGCCGGGCTTGAGAGGACGACTTAGGACCAGACAGACGATTTGCCCATCTTCATCATGGACGACATCAGAGCAATCCAGGTACTGTACCGAGCCGCTGACAGTACTCCTTGCAAGACTAACGTACCACCGCAGGGCGAACTCGAGAAGATCATCCTAAACCCCAAGTACCACGAGCCGCTGGTCCTCCTCAAAGCCATCCGAAATGGCCTCGTCTACGGCGTCAAAGTGCGCTTCCCACACGCCCTGGTCATGATCTTCCTCTTCCGCTCCGGCACAGTGCGCGAGAAACTCTGGGCCATCTATAAGGCAACCCGCCTGCACGCGTACAACCTGGCCAAGTTCGCCTTCCTCTACAAGTCCTCCATGCTCACGCTCAAGAGCGTCAACGGCAAGGAGCACAGCGTACACACGTTCCTCGCCGGCCTGTTCGGCGGCTACTGGGTGTTCGGGCACGGCAAGGCGGCGTTCAGCAGCGTCAGCCAGCAGATCTGCATCTACGTGTTCGCGCGAGTGGTGTTGGGTCTTGCCAAGCTGGCCGTGCAACCTCCCGGCGACAACACGCTGATCGGCGGCGCGTACGGCGGACACGGCGGCAAGGGCATCTTCGGCTTGAATGAGAGGCAGCTGGAGCTCGTCAGGAAGCGCTCCTGGCCTGTATTTGCCAGTTTGAGCTGGGCCAGTGTCATGTGGCTCTTCAGGTGGTACCCGGAGATGTTGCAGCCCAGTCTGCGCAACAGCATGACCTACATGTACGTGCAAATCCTTTTCCTTGTTTTTTGCAGTTTCTTTTCCTTTGCGTTTGATTGCATCACGAGAAGCAGAGCGCAGAGGGCGACAGCTTCGCGCAAGCAGACAAATGCTTCTTTTCGAACTGACACAGGGCTGACGTTCGACTCTTTCTGTCGTCCAGATACAACAATGCGGACACGTGGGACGGCCTGGAGAATTTCCTCTGGCATAACAAATGAGAACATTGTTATTATTTCACGATTCACGATACATAGGATACCCGTTGAACCTTTCTTTCTTGTACATTCTCTTACTTTGTTTGCGTTATGCTCTTCGTCTTTAAACGCTGCTGAAACTCCTCGATTGCTTTTGCTTGCCGATCGTGCGCTCTTTCGGCGTGACTGACCTATACCTCCAGCTTCGCTCATTCGGAGTACTGGTCAAACCTTAACACTTTCGTGATGCAATACGAATTGCCGGCGCTGCCGGGTATGGTTGGCAAGATTGATTAAGCAGCATCATGGTGATTTGCAAAGCATGCTAAAGGGATACATCACTAGACAAGAGTGCGGTCTTCAACACTACATGGCCGCGTGGGTTGATTTGTTCTGGCGTTGTGGTGCACGGCATTTTGTTATTTATTCGTCTGGTTTATCGAGGAGCTCGGCAGCAAGACCGACTGACTAGACGTGACGAGGCATTCAACAAAGTTTTTTCCAGCATTGCAAGCCACAATCAAGTCAGCAAACGACACTACGGAGCATCACTTGATCAAGGTACAAGGTTGGCCCTCACCGCTCACTCATCAGTGGCGAGATGAAAGCCTCAGGCTCATATGGCAACACATTTTGTACGTTCTGCGGTAATCGCTGACACAGTACAGAGCACCGACCTCCAGGATACTGGCATTCCACGAGATCGATCCTGCACAGCATCTTGTAGGAAGCGAACTATATCCGTAATGCATCTTTGGATACCATGGTCTTCATGTCGTATGGGTAGGTCTGAATCTCGAGACTAGCGATCTAGTAATCTGGCATGCTCAACGGATGGACCCGCAAACGACTCTGCATTCATCACGACTCAGCCATCTTGCTTCTATTCAAGATGATCGTGAGCACAAATCAAGTAATAGCCGCGGCATGGCACGCCACCCTCCTCCATGCTGATCAAAGCCACAGCCTTACAGAAACACATTGTTTGATCGACCCCCCGGGTCCAAGGCAGAGTGTCATGCGAATGAATGCCACGCACGCCCACCCACTCACCACCACCTCCAACTGGCGACGCCTTTCATGTCATGACCTCAAGCCAAAAAACTTCTGCGAGCGATGCATTATCAGAACCGAGCCTAGCCGCCGTCGACCATGACGAAGAACTATACAAAGCATCCTTATCCTTCAGCCACGAGGATCACAACGAGAACAGACATGGCACGATGGCGCAACAGCGGTCTATAAAACCTATACCTTCCTGCGCACTCGTAACTCATGTGTGGCCTGCACACACAATCCATCTCCTGCCAAATCCTCACAATGGTTTTCATCGGCTTGCTCATCACCGTCTCCTAGTCCCGGGCCATCTGGCTTCACCTCTCAAACAACATCATGTGGTCCACGAAAAGAGGACCACTCACCCAGCGGGCTGGACTCGCCGCGGTGAGCTCGACAATCGGGCCATCTTGCCCATGCGCATCGCTCTCGCACAGAGCAACTTCGACAAAGGCCATGACTGGCTCATGGACGTCTCGCAGCCCTGGTCGGAGAAGTACGGTCGGCACTGGAGCGAGAAGGAGGTCGTCCAAGCTTTTGCTCCGAGGTACAGTGTCACGATGCGTGAAACGAGTGGAACGTCTTACTGAACACCATCGCAGCGAAGAGACTGTCAATCTGGTGAGGTCCTGGCTGGCTTCTGCTGGTATCACTGCGGACCGTATTCGGCAATCGCAAGATCTCACGTGGCTTCACTTTGAGGCAAGTGTTGACGAGGTTCAGGATCTGATACAGGCCAAATATCATATCTGGAGCCATGAGCAGACCGGGAAGTCACATGTCGCGTGTGACGAGTATAGTATCCCAGCCCACATACAGGAGCATGTTGATTTCGTCTACCCTTCAGTCCACTTCGACGCTCATACATCATCTCCTCGCGTAAAGCGCAACATGGATACTCAAGAAGATTACGCACGCCAACGTATAAATGAGCCTAGCACGGGGAAGCTTTCCAGCACAGATCAGTGGATGGACAAGACTGATCTGAACCATACATTGGGGGACTGCGATCGGCAAACGACACCGGACTGCTTGCGCGCACTATACGGTATTCCTAAGAATGATGAGGCTGCCGAGGGCAACAGCTTTGGTTTGGTGGAGTTCACACCTCAGTCTTACGTGCCATTCGACCTGGACATCTTCTTTTCCAACTTCAGCGATGGGCCGGTGGGCGAGCGTCCCATACTTAAAGCCATCAATGGCGCAATCGTGCAGCAGCAGAATAAGTCCTGCCTCAACAACTGCGAATCGAACCTGGATCTCGAATACGCCATGATCCTGGTCCATCCTCAAAAGGTCACACTATACCAGGTCGGAGACGTCCTCCAAGGCGCCAGCTTCAACAACCTCCTCGACGCCTTCGACTCCACCTACTGCGACGGTGACGACCCCGAGAACGACGCCATCGTCCCCGACCCAACCCCAGGCGGATACAAAGGACCGAAAACCTGCGGCGAATTCACACCCGCCAAAGTCATCAGCATCTCCTACGCCTACAACGAGCACGACCTCCTCCCCGCCTACGAACGACGGCAATGCAATGAATTCCTCAAACTCGGCCTAATGGGCACGACCTTCCTCGTCGCCAGCGGCGACTTCGGCGTCTCCGGCAACGACGACCAATGCATCGACCCCAACAACCGCGTCCCCGGCCCCAACGCCTCCTACACCGACGGCTCCTACGGCACCTTCAACCCCTCCTTCCCCGCCAGCTGCCCCTACGTAACAGCCGTGGGCGGCACGCAAGTCATCCCCGGCACGGACATCACCTCCTCTCTGGAAGCGAACCAACAACCGGAAAAAACCTGCACCCAATACGCCTACTCCGGCGGCGGCTTCAGCAATGTCTTCGACCTCCCCTCCTACCAAGCCCGCACCGTCCACGAATGGTTCGCAACCCACCCGCCCGCTTACAGCGGCGACCAGTACAATTCCAGCCAGCGCACGCGCGCCTACCCTGACATCAGCGCGAACGCGGCGAACTTCGCTTTCGCGGTCAACGCGCAGTGGGGCATGGCGTACGGCACATCGGCGTCGGCGCCCGTGCTGGCGAGCGTTTTCGCGCTCATCAATCAGGAGCGCCTCAAAGCCGGCAAGGGGAGTGTGGGTTTCGTCAATCCGACGGCGTACGCGCATCCGGAGGTTTTTAGGGACGTGACGCTGGGGAGTAATGGGGGTTGTGGCGTTAGGGGGTGGGAGGCGGTCGTGGGGTGGGATCCGGCTACGGGGTTGGGGACGCCGGATTTTCCGAAGATGAGGGAGCTTTGGTTGTCGTTGCCTTGATTGGGATGGGGAGGGTGGAGGGGGTGAGGTTTTGGATGGGGTTGCTTGGGTGAGGGGAGGGAATGATCTCATATCTTTCGTTGCAGGGCAACTGAGAGATTTCTCACGCTTGGTGTTTTGTGTTTCTGGTCTTGAATTGCTCTTGTACGTTCTTTCATTCTAGCATACACAAGTATCCGCTCGGAGACATTTCTCTAAGGCCGTCTCAGAGGCATCTACAGCAGGCCGAATTCAGGGCAAATACATTATGAGAAAAGAAATGTGCAAAGCCACAAAAAGAAGAAAGAAAAAAAGAAAAAGAAAAAAAAAAGGAGCGCGACGTCTCCCTCTCACAAAACGCTCGCGCCAGTGTCACTTCACATGTTTCACATCAACAAGCTCACTCCTTCATTCACGCGCGTTACACCCGCAGGTGCCGCACAGCTGTTGTGGCACAGCATGAGGGGGCGAAAAGATAGCATTGGAATGTATCAGAATTCCCCTTGGCCATTCTTGCAATTCAAGACTTGCCCGCTTGCGAATCGAACGGGTCGAATTGACCTTGCGGGGTCTCCTGAGATTTTTCAAGCCCAAAGCCAGGTCGGCCAGCGACTGTTTGTCGCCTTGGAGCTTGGAGTCTTGCATTCTTTGAGTGCGGTTGTTGGGGGAACGGGAGTTGGCTTTGCATCGGGTTTATTTGGTCGTTCTGCGGCTGGAGGCGAAGGCCGTTCGTGGAGTCCATGTGAGCTTGGTAGTTGTTGTATCGTTGGAGGAAAGTCGTGGGGATTTTCTCAAGTGGGCTGTCTGCGGCGTGAGTTTCTTCTTGCTTGGTCTCCATTTTGACTGCGCCGGTGGGCAAGCTGAATCCATTCTCTGCTGGCCAGGTCTGCGCGTCGGGGGAGGCGATGGGTTGCACCGATAATTCCATTCCCATGAGGAAGTGGTCGGTATCGAAAGGGATGGCTTGGTTTTCTGTGAGTTCATGTGTTAGCTGGATGCCCTCTGATCCTCAGTGGCCATTTTGAGGCCATGACTTGACAACAAGGATAGTCTTACCTTGCCCTTGGCCGAAAGCTGCCATTTGGCTCACATCGTAGCCACTGCTGACATCCTGCTGCACTGCGAAGCTTTGTTGCTGATAAGCAGCATCGGAGAAGAGTGTGGTGTTGTCGTCAACATAAGCCGCCACGGGCTTGGTGTCGCGTTCCGATCTAGTCTGTCGTCAGCTAAGAAGCACAGCATAAATCGAAGGTCCAAAAAATTCTACGCTCACCTGCGTATGAGGTCGTCAAGGGAACCCCAATTAGGATGCTTCCGAGAGCAGTGTGCTTTGAAGTTATCCTGGCGTGGCCACCATTTCGGCTCGCCGCCGGCCGCCGGTGGACATGCAATGCAGATGTAGCCTTTCTTCGCTCCTTTCTCCGGAGCAAGATTGTGTCGACCGGACTTGTAGTGGCGGTCGCGGTCATTCTCTGTTGAGAAGCCGACACCCTTGGCTGCACATTCGGGAAACTTGCACTTGAAAGGTTTGGTGTGCTTTCGTTCGTGTTTGCTGTGGGATCGGTCAGTAGCAGTTTGATGGCTGAGAGAGGGTTTGTGCTCACATTGAATCCGATTGGTTCTTGGGCCTGAAGTTCTTACAATGAGGACACGGCGGTAATGGCTGGCTAGCTCTCTTCCGCTTTCCACTGCCAGAAACTGTGCTCTGGTTTTCTCCGAAAGTCCTTTCGGCTTGAAGTCTGGGAGCGGATGGAGATACATGGGCACCAGACACTGCGGAGAACTCTGACTGGTTGTCTAGTGTGGCCTCTTGTTTGAACTTTGGTGGTCCAGTGAGATATTCCGAGGAGCAGTACGCCGAATCAAGTTGGGAGTCTTGATCGCTTTTCAGCGTGGGTGATGCTTTATCCTCCATGCAAAGTCCGGCGTATCCATTGAAGCCATATCCCGGCAATAGAGGTCCTGTTTCAGCAGGCTTAATGTATGTCTCAACGGGACGGAAGTCCACACAATCCAAATTTTGAGAGAACGGGTCGAGATCAATGAATGATGCCTGGGCGTCGCTGAAGCCATGGAGTCCGTGATTTCCGTAGTCCTGGAGTGGTATGTTCTGTTCTCCATATTGATACATCCATCCTTGCGACGAGTACGAAGTCTGTACGGCGAGCGATTCTGACGGCCACAGCACTCCATACTGCTCTTGCGAAGGACATGAGATTGGCAACTTATGGCGATCATTGCCCTCTTGTTGCTCGAGGAACTCCGCGAGTTCTTCGTCTTTGCCCTCCATTGTGTTTGAAGATCTTTGAAGTTCTGTGGAGCCTCAGTCAGTATGTTAATAGGCTTTTGTGCCCGACAAAGTGGGCTGCGAATCGGTGGTATGGACGGCGGGTGATGGCATGGCATACCGCGCATTTGTGCTTGTCGATTATTACCAGGTTGAAAAGCTGAGGCTACCAACCCTTTAAGCCTCGCGAAAATTGTTTGCTCGCAGTCGATCAATCATAAGATGATGCAGCGAGAAGTGTTGGGTACTACTACGCCGACCGTGTGACAAGGCTGAGACAAGGGCAAGGATGGGCGAGTGAGATGCAAGTCGAGAAAAGCGCAGGAAGGTATAACAACCCGACGAAGAATGAGGGACAACTAATCGAGTTCGCGCCTCATAGATAGGGCGGCGTGCCGGGAGGCCTCCCCTGCTGCGAAGGGCGGGCATGCAATCGAGTCAAGCGGCCGCAGTGTGCAACACCAAAACGGCCCCCGACAT
>MSJI02000812.1:60137-70809 GCA_001931905.2 Cladosporium sp. IMV 00045 | reverse complement strand
AGCTCCACCTGTCGTCGATCTGCACACTCGGACCCTGTTCGCGCTTCCGCCGGCCGGCGCTACTCCCCGCGCACGTCACAACCGTCCTGCCGCCTTGGCCGTTTAGACGTCTCTCCCCGACCCGCGATCGGCGCCACCAGCGAACCCTGTCCGCCTACCTAGACGCCCACCTTCGATATCAACCGCCCGGCGACGCTTGCCGGGTTGTTGCGCCTGAAGTCCTGCTTACATCTCGAAGCTGTTCTGCGCGAGCTAACCTCTTGGTCTTTCAAACGAATCCAACCATCGATCGTTCATCTGTCTTTCTTGCCGCTCCGCGTTTAACTAGCCGACTTTAGGCGCTCTTCATGGGCGGCTTCACCAAACATTGCTTCAAGCATCACAGCTGCAGTCCAGCTGCACTTCCTCCTTGAGATTCCTCGAGTTGCGACTCATCAGAATCACACTTGTGGCACTTCCCTGTGTTGGAAGCCGGTTTTCGTACTGTCGCTCATTGATTCTTGCCATCGTTTCACAGAAGCGACTCAATGAGACAAATCTCCGAGCTGCTGAACAGGTCATCTCCGGAGCATCGCAGTACCTCAGGATCGAGCTGCTCCTTGCAGCCTAACATGCCCGTACATGGTTTTACAGCTGTCAATGGCCTGGATCAAAGTCAAGCCCAAGGAACCATGTCTGGACCTACCACCGAGCCCTCTACTTCATCTCAGGTTGCTGGCAAATCAGACGGTGTGAGAGATGGAGAACAAACCGCACGTCAATCAGAAAGCCGGAACGACTCGGTGATTTGTCCGGAGCCTTCTTTCAAACAGAGCCCGGAAACCGCGAAGAGAAAGCGTTCGATTGCGGACACTATCGAGCAGCCGTCTAACGAGAACTTTCCAACCACGAGCTTGTCTTGTAAAAGGCGTATGACTGACACAGACGCAATCGTTCATTCTATGACACCAGATGGATCCAGTGCCGGATTGCGGACCGAGGAACGCAGACGGGTCACACTAGAGCTGGCCAACCGTGATCGATGCTCAAGAGAGCAGTCGCCAGTACCTACTCACAACCAACGTGCAGCACCACCTCAAGTTCGGCCAGAAACTCATGCACATCTTGCTGAGTCTCTAGCGACACATCTCCAGGATGCTTACAAGTCGAATCCTCCAAAGGCTCCGGAAGTGGCTACGACGACATCCCAAGCTGGTTCACCCGGGAAGGTGTATAGCCCTGGCGAAGATGCGGGTGATCAGAACGGCAAGCGCAAGCGGAACTTCAGCAATCGAACCAAGACGGGATGCCACACATGTAGACAACGAAAGAAAAAGTGCGACGAAGCCAAACCGGAATGCAAAAATTGTACTCGCGGCGGCCACACCTGCACTGGTTACGGCCCGAAACCCCTGAACTACAAAGGACCCAACGTATCTCGAACTCACGTACCTTTACAATCGAAAGCGCAGGATGCACCTCGAAGGTCTCCTTCACCGGAAGAGGAGCCTGGTCCTCGATATACTCACTGGGGTAGAATCCCGCCAGCTCCTAGCTTACAAGAGCACCACCACCGTTTACCTTCATCGGGAAGTCCTCATGATGAGATAAGGCGTTCTAGCCGGGATGGATATCCAGGTCATAGCTGGCAAAATCGGCCAGACAGTGCGACTTCGCACCCTTACGGCGCGATGCCTCCTGTTGGACAAAGTCACGCTCTGCCACCACCGGTCGCATTCTACCCAGGTCATCCCTATTCACCGCCATACGAACATTGGCCGCACCCTTTTCCTCCACCATATCGCCCAAATCCAGGCCCGCCCTTAACTGTCAGCTCGCGAGAAAGTGGCAGCACGCATTCCTCGGGTAATGCTTCGCACTATCACTTCCCATCCAGCCAAGTCTCCGAACAGGAGAAAATGATCCTCGGCCAACCCTACCTCGCGTGGCGCGACGAGACTCTCCTCGAAGACCGCAAACAATGCAAGCTAGCAGTCGAACGCTTCAACCAAGCCAGCCTCCACGCAACCGCAACCAGTCAAGAAGAGCGAACGCGCCTCTTCGCCGCAATCCTCGACCCAGCCAAACGCGCCGAAACCAAATGGGACTCCCGCCCCAGCCTTCCCCCCATGGCGCCCACCTTCAGCCGACCAAGCCGCATCGGGCACCGCGTGGTGATCGAAGCGCCCTTCAAATGCGACTACGGCTACAACATCGAAATCGGCGACGACGTCGTCATCGAGGGCAACTGCCACATCAAAGACCCCTGCGAGATCATCATCGGCCACCGCGTGCACATCGGCGAAGGCGTGCGCCTCATCGGCAGCTACCGCCCGCGCGACCCGCCCGAGAAAAAGGGCAGCCAGGGATACCTCGTCGGAGGCTCTATTATCATTGAAGACGACGTCGATATCGGCGACGGCGCGCAGATCATGGCTCACAGAAAGATCGGGCGGGGCGCTTCGATTGCTCCTGGGGCGCTCGTTACGAAGGTATGTCCCTATTCCATTCTCGTTTCTCATCATCTCAATTTTGAATACTAACGCACAATCGCAGAACGTCCCCTCCTACACCGAAGTGGCGGGCAATCCCGCGCGCATCGTGCGCTCCCTCCCGCGTCCGGGCAAGTCGAACGACGAGAGGGTCATCGAGGATAAGGATATTTTGGAGGAGAATGAGAGGAGTTTGAGGGAAATGAGGGCCAGGAGGGGGGCGAGGGAGCAGGGGGGTTAGTTGATGATGATGGTGAGGAGGATGGGCTGGGGACGGGGGGTTGTTTTGGTGGGTTTGGCTGGGTGATTGGTGTTGGCGCGGCAAAACAGGGCCGTGAGATGGATGGGAGTGTTGTGAGGGTTAGGGGTTGTGAATACTTGTCCGTGAGGAGGAGAAGGGGGAGTGAGTGTAAGAAGTATCCGAAATATCGGAGCACATGTGTGTGAGGAGAGATGGGGATGTAACACTATGAACTGATTGGCTTATTACCTCAACCATTCTCAATCAGGCCAACAGATCCACGCCAAAGGATTTTGATGAGATCGTTCACTTTTTTGGTTTTGATTGCTCAGCGTAAATGGTGAGAGGATTGGGGCATCCTTCGTGAGCTCAGGAGAGGAATCTAGTCTGCTTCCGCGGTCAGGGCGTCATGTTTCTTCATGCAGCCATCCCAGTTGACGGGACATATCATGCGGTAGAGTACGTGGTCGATTTCCGAAGTCTGGAAAAGAACCACTCCAAAACAAGGTCAAGACGGGCGCAGCGTATCCTAATCCACCGAGGCGAGAGCTCGACGCAGCCACTATCATGTTATGGAGGAGATTTTGGTATAATTCAGTGAGAGGATGAAGGCTATCTGAGCAGGCGTCGTGTTGTGAGTCGCTCATTTTGGCGTGGTATGGATTGACTGTGTCCCAGGAACGTACGAAGATGTGTCTTGGAGGATGGTATATAGGCAAGAGTTCGGACAAGATCAAAGATCAATGTGGATGAGCGAACTATGTATGTGAGATGCGGGATATCTGAAGTTGCTGGTTGTGGGTTCGTCCTATTTGGAAACTTTCCCCTGACATGAGAGATCTACTCCTTCCGCCCGCTCGTGCTGTCAATGGTATCACTCAGTTGCTGGTGCTCCTCGCTGTCTGATTGCTCATGATACTTGAGCTCATGTGTTCGGCACTCACGAATTGCGGCATGACTTCTTCCTCGGGTATAAAAGCCTCACGCATTGACCGCTCTGGACGGCCAAGCGTCCGGTCACCCACCCATCCTACCCATCTTTCGCCGGTTACACGGTCGCGGATCCACGCCCTTGACTTTACCTGCGGCCCAGGCGGTACCACTCTGTGCCTTATATCATCACGTTCAGTTTCCTCTCGAGTGCGAGGTTCGTTGGTCCTCGTCGTCTCTTGCCGCGAATCGATGTCTTCTTCAGTGTCGTGCCCTCTACGCTGAAGTTCCTCTCGACTAATCTCCAGCTTTTTTCGAGCACGAGATACGCCAGTGCTCGCCGTCTCTTGCCGCAAAGCGATGTCTTCTTTGGAGTCACGTATGTCGCGCTCCATTGCCTCTCGAGTGCGGAGTGTGTGTGCCTCCATCCTGTGCTCTAGTTCTTGACGGCGAGCCTCCGCCTCGCTGGGGATCGGTCGCTCTTCCTCCGCCTCTGAAGGACCACCGGCGACTTCTTCCATTTCTGCATCCGATCTGGCGGATTTTCTCTTCTCTTCCCGTCGCATTTGTTCCAATAATGCCGGGTCCAGTTTCATCCAACGAAGATCAGGGTTGTCTGATTGTTCCGCAGCCTCATCCGAAGATGTGGCCTCGTCACCATGTCAACCGCTCTCAGGCCGATCAGACTGAAGTCTTGGGAACGCATGCCGCGGCGGGCTGGTGTGTCTGCTCCAAGTCGAACGGTCGCTGTCGAGGCTGGTGCGCTTCGGGAAGAGAGGCTCGGGCTGCGGGCGGGAAGCAGCAGCGGCGGCGGCTTCGCGCTCGAGGTGCCGGTCTTCGGCGGCTTGGAGGTCGGCTTGTCGGCGGCGCTGGGCGGTTTGGCGGCGGACTTCTTCGCGCGCGGTTTGCCGGATGAGGTATTCGCTGTCGTGGGAGGGCGGTGAGGATTTGAGGTCCTTGCGCAGGGCGTCGCGGCTGGGCAGGTCTCGCCAACGGTTAATTAGCTCCCTGTCTTTCTTAATCCGCGGGTTCGACAGGCGGTCCATTTTCCCTTCGACGCTTTCGTCATCCAGCTCCTCGTTCGACCGAGAGCCTTGCAAGTCCTTTTCCGAATGATTGACGCCGTTATTTCCGCCACTTGAATCCAACACGTCTCCTTGATCGTTCTCTTCCTCTCCAAAGTCAGCATCTGGTGGAAGACAGGCCACTGATAGTCTCTCCAAGTGGCTGGCCAGGTGTTTTGCGAAAGTTTGATATCTGGGCAATTCTGCTGCTGGAAGTAGACAGATGGGGCACTGCGGCCTGTCCGCCGAAGCTTTCTCATGAGCTGTTTGCTCGTGATCAGCCCAGTCGTGATGGTTGCCGTACAACCTCAGTCCGTTGGGGCAGCTAGGGAAAGTGCAGAAGTATGGTTGGAGATCCTTACGGATATGTGTCCTGTGCACGTTAGCACGATGGACTTGCGGGCTTAGAGGAAATTGTGGATTTCAACTCACCTCTATCGGGAGTATTTGGCGTCTTCCGGCCCGCAGAGAACAAGACAGTACGAACACACGAAAGCATCGTGTTCCGATGCACGCTTGGGAGGTCCTGGGAATAATGCTTCGTTTCCATCAATGTCCCGCACAGCGCTGGCGATTGACGAGACGATAGATCGGCTTTCCACAAAGTCAGTCGTGGTTTGTTTGAAGACGCCAGACGCCTGAGTACCAGAGAAGAGAGTGCCAGCTTTTTCCGGCTGGTCGGTCTCTCCCTCTGACTGGAGCTTCCGATCATGGTTCTTCCAGTATGCCAGCTGCCTCCGTCGAGCAGTGATTGCTGCTACACATTGCTTCTCCAAAGCGTCATCTTCTAGCTTCGCACTCGGCTTCCGATCAAAGCTTCCAGATCCAGGATTCTCTTCGTCCCGTCTCAGATCCTTGAAAAAATCCTCAACGTGTCGTTGATCATGTGGTAAGAAAGATTGGATAAGAGCCTCCTCGTCGGGATCGCGAGGCTGGTAGTTCTGCGCTTTCGCATACGCAAGCCGTCTTGTGCTCTGGTTTCGAATGAGGAAGGACATCTCGTACAGCGATTTGATTGTGGATGCTATGGCTTCCGATCGTAGTTGAAGCTCTTCGGTCGGAGAGATCTCGTCCAGGTCTGATAGCTCTTCATCCGATGGTGGGTCAACCGAGCTTATTATCTTTGTGGTAATATGAAGGACTGTTGCCCGTCAGAAACTGATATTTCGGTGATGCTTTCTCGGTACCCACATTGCTGAAGGTCATCCTCCAAATCTTTCAACATCGTGAATATAGTAGCCTCCATGGCCTCAGCATCCCTAAGCCTCCAATCTAGGGAGGCGTGCCCTCCTTGACGGACACTGAGGTTCCCGCACCAGATTCTGAATCTGCCATAGTCATATGTCACGGTGTCTGAGGGCACGCCGGATTGTAAGTAGACAAGCGACGATGTATTGCATTGCTCGAATAACCGCCAGCATGACATTGCAACGGATCGCAAGCGATCTGGCGGTGCCGGAAGTTTGTTGTTTCCCACGTCTGCCATAAGGATGATATCGAAACGGGGAGGTCCAGAATGCGAGTCAGAACAATCGAGACCTCTCTCTTCTGTCGACAATATGTTGCTTCCGATAATGGGTGAGCGATCGCAACAGACGATCCTATGTCGGAGGAAGTGTCACGCGCCGCGCCCTCTCTTTTGTCTGAAGACTAATCGTGCCATCACCTTGTCGGAGTTATCGTTGAGCTCGAAACATCAGCCTCGCCATCCTTACCCCGCTGTTGTCGCAAGATGCAAGCGAGCTAGGTCAGCAACACAAGCGCACCTCAATCTCATTTCTCCAACACATCTTTTGAGATTCCGCACTGGAGAGCTAGCATTTCGACATGGTGCTTACGGGTGTTGAGATTGTAGGCGTCGTTTTGGCGGTGTTGCCCCTGCTCGTCACGTTGCTGGAGCACCACAAGGCTGAGACTCGGCCATTCAAGGCTTTACTCAGACATGAAAAAGAGCTGATGAATGCTGCACAAGAATTCGGTATTATCCAGTCCAGGTACATCGTGGTCATCGAACTGATCATAGAGGATCTGAGCCTTGCTCCGAGCCAAAAGTCAATGCTGCTCAAGGGCGCCCATCGGCCTGGAGAAGCTTCCGTATGGGAACACATCGATGTTGAGCAAGCATTCATCGAAAGCCTTGGAGATTCTCATTACAAGCAAGGAGTTCTTCCGTTGCTGGAGAAAATTTGGAAGGGCGTTCTCGATATTTCAGCCATCCTTGGTCTCGACTTAACGAAGGGCCCACTGGATGCAAAGGTATGCGTGAAGAGATCGCCAGGATCCTTTTCGGCAGCAGCTGACTGTGAATCAGATGTCCTTGATCAACATCGAAAAAGCAAAAGCCGGAGCCAAAGTTGCAGCTGTCCAACGAGCTTCATTCTCCCGTGAAGCATGGAAAAGGCGAGGCGAAGAAATCAGAAGCAGAGCGAACTTCGTCCTGAAAAGCGGAATACTGGAGGCGAAACGCAAAGAGCTACTCGAGTATATCGAGATCCTTGATAATCAGAGGCGAGGAGCAAAGGAGCTGCGGTCCACGAGGCTTCCAGCTCCGAGGTTCAGATGGCCACTCTTGGATCTGCGGAAGCACGCGAGTGACTTATTCAGGGCTTTGCAAGCGGTGAAGGAATGCGCCATCCATCCAAGTCACTGCATAAACCTTCAGCTGGACTGCCGATTGCATGGCGTTTCAAATGGATGGAGAGATGTTCGAGGAAGCAAACCAGCATTCACTGTGGCGCTCGCTTCAGCGAATAATGTCTCGACATGGCATGCTTTGCACGTCGCCGTGGACACCCAAGAACCGTCGCCATGGGAGCCTGGCAAGAGAACTCGCTTTGCGCGCGAGGATACAGAACCGCGGCGGCCGGTGGAAAATGGCATATGCGGTACATTGACCCGTTCACACGCGGTGTCTTTTTGCGTCGATACCTACAGTCGGCTGCATGAATTATCTGCCACACCCGAGTTCGCCGTCACCGTATGGCCTTCGACTGAGTGGATTTCGATGAGAGCACTCTTGGACGCAGCACATCACTCCAAGAACTTTGCAAGCACTTGCGATGATGCGATGCAACTTGGGTTGACTCTGGCTTGCTCGTTCCTGAATAGATCGGCGACAATTGGACTGCAGCGGACGTCAAATTTCTGCGAAATGCACCGCCAGGTGATGACTTGGCGTACATTACAGCGACTTTAGCGGACACTTCACCCTCGCCAGCGGTGTCCGTGGCGCCTGGGGCCAAGCGTGGCCTCACTGTGCTTGCGACCTTGCTTTTCGAACTCGGTTCAAACAGGTCACTTTCGCGATGCCGCAGGCCAGGGGACTCGACCGAAGTTGAAACAGTGAAACGTTGCCTCAAGATGCTTTATGGTCAGCCACCGTGCTTCATAGAGGCTCCGGTATTGCCTGGAGTTCCATGACCAGAATGCTGAGCTTGACCTCACGAAGAAAACAATGTTGCAAAACATTGCAGCAGCGGTTGTTGCTCCATTCCAGAGAGATTTGCAAAGCTCAAGGATGGCTGCTCCATCCTCCGGCAAAGCCTGACAAGCTTTCAGCGTGAAGGCGGAAGTTTTGGAAGAGCTTTTCGCTTTGATTTTGGAGAGAGAGAGACTTGAACGTTGTGAGGATGCTTCGGGGGCATTGCAGGGCCTTTTGGCACATCACGATCAGCATCAACACACCAGAGCAGCTGTACAACGCGGCTGGGTTGCGGAATTTACGTGGAGAAGCATTGAGACAGCATGACCTGCATGCCGAAACCTCTCCTTTGTGCTGCGGTAGCAATCCCGAAAGGGTGATTGAATGGTTGACCGTTCATGTGTCCTTGATATTGGTATGGGAGCAAACATTGTCCGTAGAGCGCTGCGGCGAGAGGAGTGAATGGTCGAAAATGCAGGGTATTGCTAACTCGTAGGAGTATGTGGTGTTCCAAGTGAGGTCGGTGAAAGGACAGAGTTTCGGCATGTTCCGGCCCGTGCGCATCCTTTTTCAACCTCCTTCCTTCCCTGCTCAGAGCTCTGCACAAAGACAACGACAAATTTGATGGATGATGTACACAGAAATTATCATTCTGATAAATTTGATTGAGTACAGTAGCACAGAAGTCGGGATCTAACGACGTCGGCGTTGAAATTGCCGCTTCCGATGCCTGTGCCTGAACTACAAAGGCTTCTCCGAGAATCAAGCCACGTTCATGCAAGCGATTTCGAGTGCCTTGTTGTGACACCTTGCAATCATGTTGGTGGGTGCACTTCGCTCTCGTTATTGGGATATATGTGGAGCCGTGATGAACACCTATCAACCTTAGTTTAACGAACAATCAGTGCTATCTCCTGACGAGTCGATTCAACCAAGATCAACATCAAATGACTTCATGCGAAAGGCAAGGTGGGATTTGACGATCTATGGCCAGATCACAAATCCGCCTGAGAAGCGCCACCTGACAAAAGAAGGCCGGTACCACCTGTCTCACTTTGCAATAGCACAGCCGACTCGCTGTTCAACCTAGCCTTTGATCGAGATCGCAAGGTCATCGCTCACTTGCGAACCTGCTCGGTTGTTGCTAAGCCTTGCTGACTCGGTCCAAAAGAACAGGTGTCCTGCAGCACCATATACAAAATATGGAGCGAGAGCTGAAGTGACAAATCGCGTTTGTGCGACTTGACCTTTCAACAGGCATCTGCCTCACAGCTGGGAACTGGCCTTCGTCGTCGTATATAACCTTCGCCACCCCCAACACCACCTTCTCTAACTCTGCCTCCGCCAGATCTAGCACCGATAGATCCAGATCTTTTTGGGCACACACGCGAACTTATGTTCAAGGCCGAGGGTCCAGTGATGGCTGCAAATCTCCATGACATACATCCGCACGAGCCGTTGCTCTACGAGCTTCACGATTAGTGCATGCTTCCATTTGCTGCCAACTCTTCCGGGCGTGCGGATGCGGTAAGAAGCGCATCTGCTCTTTTGACGATCTTTACGTCTTTCTACGATGACTTTGACGTCATTGCGGTCACTTCCGCCCAAAGACTTACTGGCTCTTCTATTGCAATTGAGCTCCCTACGAACTCTGCCTTACCAGCTCAGGACGATCCGCATCAGTCTCAAATCCCGGCCGGCGACGTTGATCCTGGCGGTCCCGCGACGAGGCAGCAAGCGATCGAACCACAATGGTTGAATATGAAGATGCCGAGACAAGTTTTGAGAGACATCCATACAGAATCTATGTGCAAAGCAAGAGTCCCCAATCTGACAGTGGCTGTACCGAAGTTGGATGTATCATCGCTTTGGTGCTGAGCACCGTAACGGCTTCGACACCGGACAGCTATGTTCCAGCTAGCAATCGAAACATGACTAATTACGGTGAAGATCATTCAGCCAGCGATCTAAGTGAGACAACCGCGAAAATTGACACTATTCTTGAATACATAGCTAATCGTTCTATATCTCATCACAGAGACTCAGCTCCAGCATACAGTTCCCGGACAGGCCGTCAAATAGAGCGAACATCGCGCTCTCGTATCAGACACACCAGTCTCTTCTCCAATCTCTAACCTCCAAGCTGTGTTGCGGTCCGAATCCACATATCGCCTTGCCTGTAATGGAAGGACAGATACCTTCAACGATCAACAACCGACCAATGAAAGACTCCAAGTGACCGCTTCCTTCGAACCAACGATCCCGGCATCTGCATTCATGCTCGGAGGTACAACTTTAACGCCTGGCTCAGCCATCACAATCTCAGGAACGACTTATTCTCTCCCAGCAAGTAAGTCGGGCGTTCTCGTCCACATGACCTTACAAGCACTCCCTGAAGCACCAGCTATGTCAGTCTCACCTATAGAGGCCGCGCGATTGATAGCTATTCCCTCCAGCCCAAGAAGTCTCGTCATAGAAGGCCGAACCCTCATCGCAAGCTCAGGCTGACGGTCTCAGGCACGACGAACTTCTTCTCCCCCCCCCC
>MSJI02000812.1:38587-60117 GCA_001931905.2 Cladosporium sp. IMV 00045 | reverse complement strand
GCGCCGAGTCCGATTCCGAACTCTTCATAAACGGACAGCCTACAGCACTACCTTCTGCGAACCCGTACGAGGTTTTCCAACCGGCTCGACGCCCATAACACCACATCTCTTCCCACACTCTTCAATATTCCCGCTCTCTGAATCAACGACCAAATCCTCCTCCCTGGCTCAAACCTAGTCGTCTCAGGAACAACATACTCTTTTCCAAGCAAAGGCTCCGAACTTTTCATCAACGGCGGGCCAAAGCCACTTCCCTCTATATTGCGAAGCCAGCGTCTAGTCCTAGGCTCACTGACGGCAACACTGACCTCACTGGCCAATGAGTATAATAAATCTGTGTTTCTCATCGGAGGAGAAGCCCTCTCACCGGGATCGACGCTCATTGTTTACGACGTACTCCCTCCTTTCATCGATCGGCTCGGAATTCTACGTGAGCGGAAGGGCTGCAATTCTGCCATCGCCAGTACTAGATGAAGATGTTCGGGCTGGGTCTAATATGGGGGAGGGCATGCGTGCTATTGCTGCTGGATATAGCGCCACTGAAGTCTTTAAAGGTGTGATGAATTCTCCGAAACAAGCTGCAAAAACGGCTGATTCGGCGAACGAGAATGCGACATCTGAAGCTGCATAGTGGAGGAGTGGTCGAGAGTGCCTGCAATTATGCTTGCTTGGCTGGATAAAGATTGTTATTGTTTGTGAGGGCTGAGTGAACTTTGAATGCAGATGGTGAGGGGACTTCTAGATTAACATTGGGCATTTCAAGAAAAATTCGGGACCTATTGCTTCTAGATCTTCTCATCACTATCACGTGAAGCAACTCTTGCGCGTATTTTCGTCAAAAAAAGTTCTACTCTGGGAGCCAGCAACAGATAATTGCGAATGTCTGACGAGGCAAGGGGAATATCATATGGAAGTAAGGCAAATTTGTACCGAAGAAAAAGGGAAGAAAGTACAGAAGGAAGAGAAAGAGAAAAGAAAAGCATTCTAGAATTAAGCAGAGCTCTCGATTGAATTACGATTGCCGAACATGAGCAGATAGTGATACACCGATGAACCAAGAACAGACGCCATGCATGCACCCAACCAAAACATGAGCCAACTGTCGAAAGCAATCAAAAACTCAAACCTCAAGCCATCCGTCCATTCGCCCTCCCAGCAGCACCGTCCTCTTCATCATCACTGTCCGCCAAGCCAAAACGTTCATGCTCCTTGCTCCCTCTCCTCTCACCACTCAAATCATCCAGCTCCGTCTCATCATAATCCCTCGCAGCTTCCACGTCCCTGTCCTCCTTATGGTTGCGCTGCGGCGCACGGTCCGAGAACCCATTAAGGCCCAACCCGGAAGCCATCTCCGGCGCTCTGCCAGTGCCATCATCGGGGTCGTTGCCGAAGAGACCCGCGTAGCCTGCGCGACGGCGTCTGTCGCGCCAAACAAAGAAACCCCACGCGATAGCGGCGACGAGGACGAAGAAAAGCGCCACCTCGCCGGAGCGGCGGTAGGCGCGCCAGGCGGCTTCTTGCAGCTTATCTTGCTCGGCTTCCTGCGCGGCGGTGGAGTTGGGGTGGCCGCCGACGGAGGTGGAGGGGGCTTTTTCCCCGTCGAGGAGGGAGTCGGCGGGCGCGCCGCCGATGTTGGCGATGTCCACGTTCATGAACCGGTCGAGCATGTCGCGGGAGCGGCGGGGGTAGTCGAATGGGACCATGTGGGAGGCGTTGTAGAATTTGACGTAGGTCAGGTTGCGCGCGGATTGGTAGATTCCTGCGGGCTCGCCTTCGAAGGTCCAGTCGTGGCGGGGAGCCCAGGTGCCTGCTGATTGCTCCATGCCTTTGCCGCCGTTCCATTCGAGGTTGTTGATCAGCTCTTCGGTTCCAAGGTGGTTACAGATGAGATCCTTGTCGCCGGAGAAAAGCAGGATGGGCATGTCTTTCAGCAGATCGGGGAGGAGCGTAAGACTGGGCTTAGACTTCGCGGCCTTGAAGGCACCGCCGACGGCGCCATTGCATTCGGTCCAGCCGGTCTTCTTGTCTGGGTTGAGGTGAATGGCTTTTGTGACGTCGTTGCGGCGCAGGTAGGGCTTCACCTGCTCGAGGTCTGGCGGCCAGTTCATACCGCAGCTCGGGTAGGAGTCCTTGAGACGCGTGTCGTACATATTGATACATTGTCCGTTGTACTCCTTTTCTGAAATGCGCAGGACCTCCTGCAGGATCGCCTCGCATTCAGGAACGTCCACATGATCTTTGGCTCCAGAATCAAGCTGCCGGTTGCAAGATAGCTGCATTTGGTCCAGTTGGCCAGCAGCCTCGCTGCCATCTTTGACAAGACCGACCTGCTTGGCGTAGCTGATGTAAGATGAATATTGATCCTTGCCAGAAATCCAGCCGTTTCCGATGAGAAGACCGCTGACGTTCCACTGGTCATGGTCCTTTCGCTTGTTGCGGTCGAGCATCGCCTTCGCGATGTAGGGGATATGCTGACCGGCGTAAGACTCACCAGCAATGTAAATCTGTATCATTTATCAGCATCACATAAGGACCAAAGAACTCTTTCATAGTACTCACATCATCATGAGCATGCTCTGGGAAGATGGCGAACCACTTCTCCAAAAAGGTCGTCATCTGAGCAGCCATCTCATCCAACTCGGAAACGTATTGATTCGTGTCCACATAACTGAAACCAGTACCGACAGGGTTGTCGATGAAGAGCAGATTCGCAAATTCATCCCAGCTACCGTCGTTCAGCTCCAAATTGCCATCTTTCTTCACCCTGTATGGTCCGACCTCCATCATCGCGCCGTCCATGCTACTGCACCCGGGCCCTCCGTTGAGCCAAATGACCGTCCGCCGGCGGTTCGCAATATGTCGGTTCTTGTAGAACCAGAAGAACATGTTTCCATGATGCTCAGGTGTGATTTCCACATGGCCAGCATACATGTTCAGCAGCGGTTCCGGCGCTCCAGGCAGCGAGTGGATGTAGTAGTCCGCTGCCGTCTTGTCCGTCAGGGCCGCGGCGGGAGTTGAGAAACATAGCGAGGACAGGAGGGTCGACACCAGTAATGACGGCCATTGCTTCGAAGATAACCGCGCCATGCTAGAGAACATCTTGAAGAGACCTTTGCGGTCAACTTCTGTGCGCCTTTCAGCAGTCGCAGTATTGCAGCCCTTCTGCAAGGTGGAGAATGCAATTGTCGTGGCTAGAATCCAGATTCCTGATCTTTCGAGCGAGTATGATAAGCTGTGTTGCCGCGCGTGATATGCGTCGACAAATGCGGAAACAATGAAAGTAGAGAATGTACGAAGGAAGTGTATGTCTGGTGATATTCTTAGTAGATAGGGTACCAGGCAACGCCGATGGACAACTAGACATCAGCTTGCAGCGTCAGGAGCTGGGACTAGCGCTCGACTAGCCCAGGGAGCAGCGCGCAGGAGAGAGCAGCGCTGGCCTACGCAATCGCCGCAAGCAGGGTCTCTGGAGATGCTTTGTGCACGTGATTTGGCGTTTTCCAATTTTCTGCCTCAGGCTTTTCATTCAGTGGCTTGCTCACTCGTCATCGCCGCCGCTTCAGTTCAGCGCGTCAGATCGCGTCGTTGCCTTGCCTCACTCCACTATTGTTGGAGGGATTAGTACCTTGACTTACTTTCACTGCCACCACGCTCTCTCAACTCTTCTCACTCTGGACGAAAATTCATAACATCACTCGAGCAAACAAGTGATGTGCCATTATGCCTATGTAAGTACAGACAAAGGTGTACTACGCGTTCATCTCTAACAATATCAAAGGCCAGGTGATCAGCATCGCGACAATGCTGCGACCGTAAATCCCTTCGCGCCACCCGCCCCTCAAGTATCCGAATGGACCGCCAAAGAAATCGCCACACTATCATCCAGACTCGAGAAACAACTAGGGCCCGAATACATCTCAACACGACCTGGAGCTGGCGGCGGCAAGGTACACTACCTCGCGGCGGAGAAGGTCATCAATCTTGCGAACGAGGTCTTTGGCTTCAATGGCTGGAGCTCCTCAATACAGAACGTCCAAATCGATTTCGTGGACGAGAACACAACGAATGGAAAGATCACACTGGGATTGAGCACGATCGTGAGGGTGACACTACGCGACGGCACATTTCATGAGGACATTGGCTACGGCCACATTGAGAACTGCAAAGGAAAAGCTGCGGCTTTCGAGAAAGCAAAGAAGGAGGCTGCGACAGATGCACTCAAGCGTGCGTTGCGCAACTTTGGCAATGTGCTAGGAAATTGTCTCTATGACAAGGATTACTTGCAAAAGGTGACCAAGTTGAAGGTGGCGCCGAGCAAATGGGATGCGGAAAACTTGTACAGACACCCTGACTTTGCGCCTGTGAAGAGGGAGTCGATTGCAGATCAAGCTGTGAGGGAGCAGCAGCAACAACAGCAACAACAGAATCAGAGTCGGGCAAACGGCGCGAACACAGACGACAATGGCAAGCAAGCAGGACGAATGCCGAGCAATCGATCATTACAATCCTTCGACTCAATCGAATTTGAAGATGACTTTGGAGGGAATGATCTCGATGACACAGATTTCAGCCACCCAGACGAGGTGCGCCTGGATGACTCGAGAGCTATGGAATCACCAGCACAGAGACAGGCCAACGCACAGCGCAACGGCGTACATCGAGTAAATTCGATGCCTAATGTTCGCCATCCAAATCTACAACAACCTCAACCTCCTCAGAACTTGCAAGGTGCACAGCGACCACCAGTCAATGCAGGGCAGGCACAGCCCGGCCGCATGCTTCCACCACAAACGCCCGGGAATAAGAAACCTTCGGCGGCAGGAAACGGAGCACATGGACTGGACGGCGCAGGGACTCGATCCAACTCATCATCTGCAGAAGAAGCTCAACCGCAACAGCAACAGCAAAAGAGCGAACCATCAAACGAACAGCTAGAGGAATTCCAATTCCCAGTTCCCACACAACCACCAGCAGGAATACCCGACGGCTTCGTGACCGGTCGTAGCGCAAGCTTCTTGAACCAGGCTGCATCAGGTGATGGAAAATCTGCAAACGCCCCAGCTGCGTTCAACCCCCACGCGGAAAGTCCATCTATCCGGAGAACACAAGGCATCAACCCTGGAAAATCCATGCCTGTGATGCGCCAGTCCCTGACAGGAGCATCCAACACCACAGTAAACGGCCAACCCCAACAAAATCCCCAGCAAGCACCTCCAGCTCAGGGAAACAACAATAGAAGTAATTTCGTCAACCCCTCCAACGATCCCACACGAAGGATAGGTATGCCCGGCGGAGGAGGGCCACCAAATCGCGGTGCATACAAGCCGCCTTCCAACCTGAAAAGACCGGCGTTGACGGACGTGAGTAACCTGCCACAAGTGGACGGTGCCACGGATCCAAAGAAGCAGCGCGTCGAATCTCCCGCGCCGGCGGCAGAGAGTGGCGCAAATGAGACGTCCGTGTCGTGATATTCCCGCTTCCGAGCAATGATGGCCTGGGAGCAGAGTTGAATTGCTTTTGCTGGTTTGTTTTCTTTCTCCCCTTTGCAAGCGAGGCGTTGGTCGGATCAAAGGTAGCTCGAAAGCCATATTTTCCCAAAGAGAGAATAAAAAATTCCTCCAGAAAAAGAACACATCCCCAAATGCCCTCTCAACAACCTCACTTCTGCAACCCCCTCGGCAACCCACCAAAATCCTCCATCTCCCCCGACTTGCTCTGCGCCGGTTTCACGCCCGCCCTCTTCACCCCAGCAGCGCCACCACTCCCACCCCCCTCCTTCCCCTCACCAACCAATTTCTCCACCAACACCGCCTTCCCCTTCGCCTCCCTCAACCTATCGTCAAAATCCTGCACTCCCTCCTCACTATTCTCCCTACTCACATCGTTCATATCCGTCAACTCGACCAGTCGACGAACATGCTTCGTGAGTCTCTCACTCGCACCCTTCAAAGGCGCCAGCCCTGCGTCCTCCTTGCCGACTTCAAGACCCGCAGCAGAGTCAGGAAGTCGAGCGTCCCAGACCGCAGCGCGCCCGCCCAGTTTGCCGAGTTCGAGGAATTTCTCGTACGCTTTCTCGAGCCCGAAGACGCGCCCTTCGATTCGCCCCGATGTGGCGCCGTCGGAGAGGCCGAGGCTGCGCCCTTCGGCGTGGTATTGCGATTCGAGACTTAGGAGGGTGTCGAAGGGGTCGGATGATGAGGGGGAGGGGGAGGGGGGTGATTGTTGTTGTTGGGGTTGTTGGGGTTGTTCGGAGGATGACATTTTTTCTGGGTATTTTGGGTTTTTGGTGGAGGCCTGTGGAATTTGAATTTGCTTTGGGACTTCTTTTGGTTTGAATGTGGTTCTTTCTGAAATGTTCCGAATTGTCGTATCTTCAATTTTCAGATATCTCAGAGTGATTCTTTTTTCCGATGGTTTCGATGTGGCGTGGAGAAAGATCGCAGACTTTGATGTCCCGGTCCCGTGGGAATCTTGTTTTAATTGAGCTAATGCGAGGTGGTCGATGTTTACAAATCAAGTTCTGCCCTGCTGTATTTTGTAAACCAACCTTTTTCTAATTGAAGATACAGTCATGTTCGCGTCCAAAAGACCTCGGCAAGGCATCAAATTTCTCTGCCTTAACAGCGGCGTTTCTCCCCATAGCCCATCTTCCTGCGAAGTCGATTGAACCAATCGGGGGTCCGAGACTTCTCCTCCAGCCAGACCACATCCACGGGCAACTTCACCAGCACCGAAGGAGTGCACAACACTGCTTTAGAGGCAGCACAAACACACACCACCGCAATCATGCCTCCCCGCCAACCGACAACACGGCTCTTTGCCATACCGCCTCGCTTCCTCTGCCCTTCGCTGCCCACCACGCAAACGCGCACCATCCGCTCCATCGACAAACCCGCCCCAAAACCCAGCCGATTCAATGCCTCACTCAATCTACCCGTGCTGGGCTCCTCGTCCACCGCCGCCTTCGCGCGCAAAGAGCACTCCCTCCCCCTGCGCACCGGCGCGCTCGCCATCAAAAAGGGCATGACAGCACTCTTCGACCCGATCACAGCGAAGCGCACGCCCTGCACCGTCCTGCAACTCGACCGGTGCCAAGTGGTCAGCCACAAGCGACGCGACATCCACGGCTACTGGGCGGTGCAAGTGGGCGCGGGCGCCAAAGAAGCGAGGAACGTCACGCGGCCGGAGAGGGGCCACTTCGCCGCCTACAACGTGCCCTTGAGCAGGCACCTGGCCGAGTTCAGAGTGAAGAACGCTGAGGGCCTGCCTCCCGTCGGCTCGGCGATCACCGCCGACCTGTTCATCGAGGGCCAGTTCATCGATGCCAAAGCCGACCGCAGAGGCATGGGTTTCGAGGGTGGTATGAAGCGCTGGAACTTCGGCGGACAGCCCGCGTCGCACGGTAACTCGCTCGCGCACAGATTGATGGGTTCGTCTGGTGGTGGACAGGGCAGCGGTAGCAGAGTCTTGCCCGGCAAGAAGATGCCGGGTCGCATGGGTGGCGAGCAGGCGACGGTTGCGAACTTGAGGGTCATGCAGGTGGACAAGGAGAACGGTATCGTAGTTGTCAGCGGGGCTGTGCCTGGACCGAAGAACTGCATGGTTAAGCTGCAGGATGCGCTCAAGAAGCCTTGGCCTGATGCGACTTGGCCGCCTTCTATTGAGGGTGCGACGGAGGTTCTGAGGGAGGCCACTGAGAAGGCGCCTGCTGCTTAAGGAGGTTGACATCGAGAAGAATTGTTGCAATTTCGGAGATGATATTGTCCAATGTTCACGAAGAGGGGTTGTTGTGGGGAGGTCGAGAGGACGATGGACGGAAGCATCAAGATGAGAGCGGTCTTACGAACCTCTCAAAGAAGCGGCCACTGCTGCTCACGCAAAACGCACCTTTGTCTGGAGTCTCCGGTGGGGTTTGCAGAAAGATCATCAATCGTCGGCGTGAAGCATCACATTGTAACCATAGAGTGAAGATAAGAGATCTCGAACCAGAAAAAATGGGAAATGTACATTATAATTGCATATCGTCATCATCGTCTTGGTAGGCACTGCTACCGAAGCCATTCTCCTGCTCCTCAGCCTCACGCTCTCTCCTAGCCTCTTCTCTTGAGCGGCCAATCTTCCTAGTGACAAACAAGTCAGTATCAGAGCCAATGATAGTGTACTAAAACAGCATCGCTGCCGAACAAGGAAAACGAACCTCAACCCATCAACAACCCCACCAACAAACCATCTCACTTCAGCAACCTCCATACCTCCCACACCATTAATCTGCAACCCAGCCCCTCCCTCCAACACTCTGAAACCCTTCCGTAGCTTGCTCATGCGCACCTCCCTCAAATCGCGCAAAAGCCGTCTCACGGCATCCGCTTCCTCGATATCATCGCTCGCATGCGTGAGCAGCAAATGCCCCAGCTCGAGCCAATGGTACGGCAGAGCGTCCGACTGCGCGCGGGAGGTGTGCGTATCTTTTAAAAAAGGCGTTGAGAGTTCTAGGGTTTCGGGCGCGAGGTAGTCTTCTGCTGATTCCGCGCTGGAGTTCGTGGGAGGAGGCAGGCCGGGCGCAGGGGAGAAGACGGCGGCCGTCGTTTCGGCCGTTTCGAACTCGAGGATTTGCGTCAGAGAGCTGGTGTTCAGCCATGCGGGCGGTTGGATGTTCGCGCGTCGTTGGCGTTTGAGCAGCAGGGCGAGCCAGAGCGGGAGGGGGACTGGAAAAGGCGGGTTTAAGGGCGGAGTTGGACCCTGTGGAAAACGGAAGAGGAGAGCCAAATCAGTGATGTGTTCTTGAGGTAGTTGCGGAAGAATGCCTTTCTTACTCCTCCCGTGCCATGCGAGGGTGTCAGGCTGGACGGCTACTACTCACACCCAAGAGCTCGAGGGCGTCGAGGCGCTGGCGGGGGATGACGGTAACGAGCTCCATTTCGCATAGAAAACCGATTTCGGACGGCGTCAGGCCGGGGGGGAGAGGTAGGGCCATTGTGTTGTGGTGGTTGGCATTGCCTGCCGCACTGGGTTGGGAGGATGTAAGTGAGGTATTTGGTTTGGCTATGAATTGATCAACGATTGCGGTCTATCGATCAAACGCGCCCCACGTTGAAACATTTACGCCAGGAACCAATCAGCATGCGAAGTTAAATTCACATTGACTAAAGTGGCATCAGACCTCACCCACGTGTGTGATGGTTCTTACATCCATCCTTTTCTTCAAATCATATTGTACTGCAATCAATCTCTGTTTGACATCTCGAGCATAGTTCAACCCATCCGAGGGTGATATCCCAAAGATGGCCGACTTTGCATCGCGAAGCTACATCCTCCTCGGTCTGCCGTTGTCTTGGTGGACACGTTCCGTCCAAGAGACTGTACCACAGCCATATCTCGTAAGTCTCCGTTGAAGAGCAAGCAGATGAGCGGTATCTAATGACTTCTTCCTCTTAGGACGAGGTCTTCCACATCCCACAAGCACAACAATATTGCAACAACAATTTCGCCTCCTGGGACCCCAAAATCACAACGCCTCCTGGATTGTATCTACTCACATACGTCCTCCAACCACTTTTCGGCTGCGATGTTGCCGGTGTGCGAGCCACTAATATCGTATGCATGATCGCTCTGGCCTGGATTGTTGAGAGGATTTTCAGGCATCGCATGCATAACCGCCCCGATGAGAAAGGCCGTAGCTGGCTATCCTCGCACAGCGCTCTGAACACAGCTCTCCTGCCGCCATTGTTCTTTTTCTCTGGACTGTACTATACCGATGTCGCCTCTACTCTCTCGGTACTGATGTGCTTCTACCCTCTGATCTGCTCGGATGAGAGCGAGGTCAAGCAGATCTGGTGGCACTTGCGGCTTTTCTTCCTCGGTCTTGTGAGCTTGTCTTTCCGCCAGACGAACATCTTCTGGGTCGCTGTCTTCCCTGCTGTTGCGGTCCTTTTCAGAGAACTTGATCAAGGCCACGAGGTCATTAAAGAGTCGATGTTCAACCGGAGCAAGGGCTTTGGAGACACGTATCTCAATGTGGCCAAGACGAGCTGGAAGATGGAGGTCTTGTATGATCCGCCAGTGAGAGATGCTTCTGCCGAAGGTACGTTCTGATTGCAGGTTTGTAGGAAAGCAAGCTTTACTGATTGATCATACTAGACTATGCGAAAGCTGTCATTTCAATGGCTGCTTGCGCACTCAGGCTGCCTACCCAACCGAAGCGCCTTCTTAGGATCCTCTCAATCCTGCAACCCTTCATTGGTCTTGTGGTGGCGTTCGCCGTCTTTGTCTTCATCAACGGAGGCGTTGTCCTAGGTGACAAGTCCAACCACGTGCCACAAATTCACACGCCACAGCTCCTCTACCTCTGGCCTTTCCTCGTCTTCTTCGCCTGGCCCTTCGTCTACCAGCACCTCATCCGGGTCCCGTTGACACTCCTCGCTCGTCTCCCCTCCGTCTCACATCTGGAGCACTTCCTCCTCTTCAGACGCCGCCCTCTCCTCCCCCGAATCGTGGTGCTCTCAATCTTTGTCACCCTGGCCCTCGTCGCCGTCCACTTCAATACACTAGTGCACCCTTTCACCCTCGCCGACAACCGCCACTACGTCTTCTACGTCTTCCGCATCCTCCGCGCCAAATGGTGGATCCGCTATGCCGCCACGCCCGCCTACATAGCCTGTGCCTGGCTGTCCATACAAGCGCTCGGCTCCGCGCCTCAATCCCGCACCAAACCCGCCGGGCCCACCGACCCCACCCCCTCTCACGAGCGGGTCGCAAAGACTGCCTCTCGCGGCTCAGCGCGCCGCCTCCTACCTCTCCCTGACACGACGCAGTCTGCCAACACTTCCTTCCTCGTCGCCTGGCTTTTCACGACGACTCTGACTCTGATCAGCGCACCGCTCGTCGAACCGCGCTATTTCATCCTGCCCTGGATCTTCTTCCGCTTGCACCTGCCGCTCTCGCACCCTACGCAGTTGCAGGGAGTTGATGTGAAGGGCAGCGGTTGGAAAGCAACGCTGTGGGACCAGCACGATAAGAGACTTTGGTTGGAGACGTTGTGGTTTGCGGGCGTGAATGCGTTCACGATGTGGACATTCTTGAATAGGGGGTTTGAGTGGGAGCAGGAACCGGGGAATGTGCAGAGGTTTATGTGGTGATCTATTATTGTTGTTGTTCTGGGCTACTTTTGTAAATATTAGGTAGCAATTACGCTTTCAACACTTGGTTTTCTTGTATGATCAGAAGCTGTTTGTTGCTTCCATTGGGTTTGATACATCTTATTCTATATTCGAAGCAACGTGCTCTTGCCCTGCTTACCAACGCTCGTCGCCAAAAGTTCGCCAACAAAAATCCACTGACCAGTCTGGGGCAAATCACGTACGACACATCCTCCTTCGACTGTAAATTGTATCCCTTAGCCGCAACAGCGTTCTCCCCAGCCTCTTCTCTCCTACGAGTCTTGCGAGACAGTCTGGCATAATGCAGTCCGCACGCCCCACACAGCGCCTTCTCGCCATCGGGACCACATTGCCACTTTCCGGTTTGGCTTCGATTGCAGCTTATGCATCGTACGGGATTTTTCGTGACAATCTCCGTGTACGACTTTTCACATCCAGGCTCCTTCTCCTGTGAAATCAAAAGGACGATCTTGAATATCCCCGTGCGTTTTTTCATGACGCTTGAGATCTATCTGGAGCGGGCTGCTATAATCGCACACTTTGCATTTTTGTCGATTTTGATCTGGATCGTGATATCTGGAGTGGCGCCTGCATGTGTTTTAGTGGCTTTGTTTGCTCAACGCCAGCGACAGAACCCACCTCAGAGTTGCTGCATCCTTATACACCTTTTTGCACTCGGGGCATGCGAAACTTTTGACGTTGAGGCCAGGCGCCCTATTAGTAGTTTTACGGCTAGCACCTTGTACGTACTGATTTTGCTGAAGACGTAGAGCGTCAGTAAGTTTAACCGAGCTGTCTGCGGCTCCACCTAGGGTACGAAATCCGGGTCTCAATCCGAGATCAGCAGTGGCGGCAGTATAGCCAGGCTCGAGATCATGCAGACGTTGTTTGTCCTGCGGAGTGCTAGCCGGCTGTGCTGCTTCTGCAAAAGGTTGATTGCTGCAAGCCCCGATAGCTGGACCTAATGGTTGCCAATTCGGCATCGTCATCCTTTGTGGAGGGCCGCACATGGCAGGAAGCCAGGTTTCTTCAGCAATGTAACGAGGCTCCTGATGCTGATTTGTCTTGGGGTCATGGTTGATGTGGAATTTCTCCTTGCTGTCTTCCGCGATTGGAAGGATAGAAGTCGATCGAGCCGAGGGCGGTTTGATATCTTCTCCGCAGCTGGCGTGTGCTGCAACACGTTCCGTTCCCTCGTTACTTTTGTTGCCGTGGAGTTCCGAACCGGGAAAGACGAGAAGCGAAAACTCTTCGAGATGTCGCCCGAGGTGCTTCATGAACTTCTTGCATGGGACCACCGGCTCCTTGTCGTCAAGTAATGAGTTATTCTTCCGCATCCTCACATCCAAAGTACAAAATGGGCACTCGTTAGCCATCAAATGCTCAGCAGCACTGGAGCTTGCTTTGAGAATGATATCAATCTGCTCTTCGCCGACAATGTCGCCATGAAACTGAAGGAGATGAGCCCTTGTATCATCATAGTCCTTGCAAGTAACTCCACATAGCTGACAGGCCCATTGTCGACGGTGTCGGTCCATTTCATGGCTTTGCCATGATTCGAAGGAGTCGAACATCAACATTCCACACTCTTGGGAGGTGCAGATATACGATCTCAGGTCTCCCAGTGCATGCCGCCTGTGATGGTCGATCGTTAGCGCCTCTCCGAACGCCCCAAGCAAAGCCACCTGGTCTTTCGCGATAAAGTACCTCTAGTGGCCAGTCAAGTCCGGACTTACCTCCATATCGACTGTTTGTTGAACTTCTGTACGGCGCAGCACAGGGGACAGATGAACTCTACGCCAATAGTTGCGAAACTGTCGGTGCTCGGAACCTCCAAACCAATAAATAGCTCGTCGTCTCCGAGAGACGTCTGATCTGTGGTGTAGCTCTCGGCATCGTCCACATCTTCTTCAAAAGCATGTTTATGATCGTAACCACTTGTCGTTGACTTGGTTGGTGCGGACTGAGATTTCGAACATTTCGCACTGCCAGTGGCGCTTCCAGGCCTCTCAGTCGGTACTGCTGGGCCCTTTCCAGCAGCAAGCTTTCTCTCAGCAGCAGACCCATCCAGACCATTGTAGCTGGTTCGGGAATATGCAAGGAATTGCCTTCGTTTCGTATTCGCTTTGCCCAGCCTGTTGATCAGCCAAGTAGGAGCTGAGCCGCATGCCGCTCTGATTTTTTCCTCTATGCTTTCGATGTCTTCATATGCAAACGCCTGAAGACTGCAATCGGCCTCTGCCTTGACGTATCTGTCGACTACGTTCGACTTAGAGAGGAGCTCAGATGCTCTGAAAAGTCGACTGACGGCATCGCGGAGAGCGTCAAGAAAACAAGACGTCTGGGCCGTCTCTGAGGCTTCGGGCTCCGGCGACGGTAAGGTTCTCGAAGGTTGATCTCCAACTTGTGATGGTTGTTCTGCTGACTTCCGCTCATGATTCTGCCTTTCGTTGTCGGACCGGCCTTGTTCGGGTTAGCAAGAGGTCTACTTGTACGCGCATCTGAAGATCAACATACCTGGCTGCAAGAGATCCCAAATCTCCTCCAAAATGTCACAAAGGTGGAGCGCTATCTCAGGAGCGTCCCTGAGGTGATCGTCCAAGGCATCCGTCTCGTCAGAGTCCTGTATCGCACCAAGATTACCAGCCCAAAGAAGAAAGCGAGTATCCTCGTCCCTGAGTTGACTCGAATGTGCGGATTCGCTATTCGAACAATCGAGGCAACGGGACGGCGTGTTGCGCTGCTTTTGGAAAGCCTCTTGGACATTGCTGATCAAGTCGCGAACATCGTATGGCTTGAAATCTTGAATCATGCTTTGACTTCTTGTGTGAGAGCACTCTTCTGAAATCAGAGTGCTCGCAAAACTCGAGGGGATTAAGGGATATTCTGAAGTAGAAGACGGCTCAGCCTGTCTTTGAGAAGCGGAGATACCTGAGGACTGGAGCGCATGCATAGCCTTGCTGCAGGAGAACACCTCGAGCACTTAGCCCCATTCGAGGCTGTGTTCAGCTGCTATGTACGAGCAACGAAGCAAACCCCGTGTGGTGGCGCAGCTTGGCTGCGGTTCGCGTCTGCATACAGATCTTAGGAAACAAGGCGTACATGTAGGAATCTCACGATCCGTCATGCCGCTCTTCGCGAGTTCCTTGAATTTGATACTCATCTCCCTCAGCATAGGACCTTCACAGTGTCGGTCTCCCTCGAATCTCCCACTCATCTTTCTCACAATACAAAATTGAAATCGTCCTTCATGAGCGGTCTCGAAGTCGTAGGAGTCGTCCTCGGTGCACTGCCTTTGGTTATCTATGCGTGCGAGCAGCTGAGAGACGGGCCTCTAGGACGGTTTTCGAATTTCCAAAAAGAGCTCAAGAAGATCTTAGACAATGTCAAACTTGAGGAATTGCTCTATCGCTTGCTGCTGAAAAGGCTGTTACGGCCTCTCGTGTGCGATAGATCGCTTGCGGAAGATGAGGTTGAGCAGCTTGCATCAAAATTCGACACCGATTTATGGGAAGATCCATTTGTCGACAATGCATTGAAGAAAACTCTGGGCGAGGCTTACGACTTGTTCCTTGACAATGTCAAGGAGATCCAGACCCTCTTGTGGGAGGTTCTTGGACCATTGGTGAAGGAGCCGGAGTTTCAGATTGTCAGCCAGGAAGTACGCAAGATTGTTCCTACAATTTAAGTCTGGTTTGTTGACGGCGATCTAGACACAGATGCCACTTTCCAAGCGGCGGCTGATAACGAAGGCCTATAACCGCTTGGTGACAACCTGTAAGCACGGGCACGAGCGATTCAAGTTCGTCTGCAAAGACCAACACCGAAACGAGCTCATACGCAACATCCACCGAAAGCTGGAAATCCTCGAGAGAATCCTTGAGGGGAGCGAAGAGATTATCAAGGTCGGACCGACGAGCAAGGAGGCCCTTTCGCCGCGTGTGGTCAACAACCTCGTTGGGTATTGGCGCCATGCAGACCGGATCTACACATTGCTTGTATCCAGTTGGGCTTGTCTTTGCAAGCAGAATCATTGCGCGCACTTGTGGCTGCAGCATCGCACGTCTCCCAGCTTCGACCTTCGCATGCTGATACTCTTCGCACCGCAAGGCTGTACTGTATCAGGAGACCCTCCGTGGCGGCAGAATGGAATCCAGATCGACTGGTCTTCGCCCTCCACTGGCAATGTCACCAAGCAGAAGGTCTCTCCTCCTCTTCCAGTATCCTCAAAGATTCAGACGCATCCAATGACCGTCGCGGAGAAATGCAGCAGATTTGGACGACCGTCGAAGAAGGGCAAAGAGAAAGTCCCTATCAATGCACCTTGCAGGTAATTTTGTCGCTCCGCAAGCACAGGGAGGTATGCTAATGGATTGGCAGAACTGATCAAAATCCTGGCGTGACCAGTTCGCTGTCCCTCTCGGGACGTGTGAACGTGACGTTGCTCGCAGCTTCCACATCAACCATATCGAACAACGCCGGACCGAGCTCGAAAAAACTCAAGTCGAGTACGCCAACAGATCAGAAAACTCCCCGACCAGTAACGCAAGACGTTATCAAGAATCTCTGCTCCACGATGGAACACTGCGGAATGCAACAAAGCGAACCCCTGGGCATTCTGGTAGACGACACCCAAGGCGTACAATACCGAGTTTCCTCGCAACCGGAGCAGAAACTCATCGCGAGCGAAACCTCCCTCTCGGCGATTCTTCACCCAGACCATCGACCACGGCTTACGCGGGTGCAACGGCTTCAAATCGCTTTGAAACTCGCCTCCTCGCACCTGCAGCTGCGCTCCACGCCCTGGGCGCGCAAACAGTGGGAATCGGACGATATCCGCTTCCCACAGACGAATTCGACCGACGCTGCAAGCGTCCTGCTCGACCGACCCTTCGTCGCCGCGGATTTCAAGCCGGAAATGCCTCTGCAAGCCCACGCGCCCAAGCCCACAGACAAAAGCTTCGCGTGTCTGGGAATCATGCTTCTCGAGTTGGCGTTCGGGAAGCGCTTGGAAGAGCATGAGCTCTGGCAGAAGGTGGGTGGCGCATGGGATAAGAACGATCCGGTCTTTCGGCTGATCGTTGCGAGGAACTGGCAGCAGGAAGTGCGAGGCGAGGCTGGGGACAAATACTTTTCGGCGGTGGCGTGGTGTCTGGATAAGTCGCCGCCAACTCTTGATGGTGACGAGTGGCGGGAAAATCTGGCGAGCGAAGTTGTGTTGTTATTGCAGAAGTCTTGCGAGTGGATTAGCTGAAGCTGCGTACGTCCAACCCGTCAAAAACATCAACAATCTTCAACTTGTGACGGTTCCCCACAAGATCTAAAAGTGAAGTTAACAGAGGAGGGACTATCAAGAAAGAAAGTCATTATTAAAGAAGTCTCAAAAGAAGGGGAAGATACGAACGAACGAACGAAATGCAAAGTCCACACGAATGTCCCTGAAACAACCCAAATTAAAAATCAAGAGCAAAACCAGAAGCCACGCCACGCCACGCCGAGCCATGCCCTTCTTTCGGTGTTCCACAAAAATAACTAATACATACATAAGGTAACCAAAGAAATTAGGAAATTTTTCATCTGTCTTTCCTTCCTGTCTTCTTTGCTTCCTTCCTCTCGACCCAACGCCGAGTTTAACTGACATATGCATTTGCAAGAGGATAGGAAACAAGAAAAAACGAGCTTCTTCAATTTCTAGCTCCCTTTCGCGCGCCTCTTCATGCACATTCTTTCCCATTATTACGCACGCCCACTCTCCGCCTCCTTCGTCTCCGCAACCAACTGCTCACTAGGCGCGTCCGCCGACGAAGAGGCAGAAGGACCAGCAGTAGAGGCAGGCCTACCCCTCCTTCCCCTTGAAGTCTCCTCGATCGGGCTTTTAGCCTCCGGCGAGTCGTCCTCGCCGCTGTTGTTCGGGCTGGGCGCGCGGCTGTCGGACAGATTGCGGCGGTTGCTGCCCTGCATCCATCCTTTCACGCCGCCGATGAGGCCCATGGCGTAGCCGGCGGCGAAGTCGTAGTTCTTGCCACCGCGCTCCTTGCCGCCGCCGGGCGTGGAAGCGCGCGCGATGTCGAGCGGGTTGAGGCGCTCGCTGAGCGGCGATTTGGCGCCCGAGGTGCTCGCGCGGCCGCCGGGGGTGGTGCTGCTGCGGAGCGAGGGGGCGGGGCTGTTGTTCCTGCTGGGTTGCCAGAACTGCTTGAGTTCGCGGCTGAGTTCCTGGCCGGTCGTGGCCCAGTTGGAGCGGATGTTATCGCGCAGCTCGCCGACGTGGCGCTTGATGTCGAGCTCGTTCTTCTTCAGCCAGGACACGTTGAGCTCTTGTCGGGAAGTGCCGCGCTTGAATTGACGCGCGATGTACTGCTCGTAGTCGCGCACGACCTTTGTGATGATGCCCGTGGTGCTGACGCCCTCGGTGCGCTGCGTCACGAGGAATTTGCCCTGCTCCTTGATGGGCTTGTAGATGTCGTCGCCCTCGCTGGCGCCGTAGGGGATGTCGTCGTGCGCGACGTAGTCGATGTTGTGCTTGGTCAGGAAGTCCACGTCGATCACCCATGGGCAGTCCTCGACCACTTCGTCGACCCATCTGCAATGTCTGACCGACTCGGCGCGCTCCTTGGCCGAGAGAACCGTCAAGCCCTTTCTCTTGTGTGTTTCCTCGTCTCCCGTGACGCCAACAATGAGGTATGTACCGGGGAAAGCCTCCTTTGCCTGCTGAAGCTGGCGCATATGTCTGTGGGAGAAAGTCAGCCGCCGTAGCTAGAAAATCCAAGATGTCTGCCAGGATTGGAGTCATTAAGCAATTGTCAAGACTCACCCAAGATGAAACAAATCGAAAACACCATCCGCGTACACCCTCACCGGCCTTCCCTCAGGCGGAGGGTTGGTCTTGTACCCGCCTTGAGGGTCAACCGCACCTGCCTTGGGCGGCGGTGCCATTCTCATCTTGCCGGCCTCGCCATGCTCACCGGCCTCGTTGACGGTACCATTCGTGGCGGGAGCATTGCCATTGGTTTCCTCAGCGGCCTTGCTGGAACGCGTGCGCTTCGCAGGCTTGGAAGTGTCCTCTGCAAGGTCGTCGGTAGGTTCGGAAACGGCAGGGGCGGCGGGCGGAGCCTCGGAGGGAGGCTCGTCTTTGGTGAGGGTGCCTGCGCGCTTGCGTTTGGGAGCCATTGCTTGTGTGTGGGAGGGTGGGAGTGTTGTGTGGTGGTGGGTGGTGTTGGGTGTTTGTTGAGGACGGGTAGGAGGACGGGAGTTTATTCAGGTAAGTAGCGGGAGTGGTTTGCGGAGGTGGGGAAGAGGGTAGAGGAGAGCGTTGGGGACTTGTCTCTCAGATTAGGTAGTGGTAGGAGTGTTTAAATTATTCTTGGGAGAGGGGAGGAGAGAGACTAATAGTGCATCTCAGGAGAGAGACAGGTAGGGAGAGATAGATGGAAACAGTGAGAAGGCAGACTAACAGACAGCAGACGGGCAGGCAGATTGGTGTAGGAATATCTTGGTCCAAGCTGGGCCCGTAGGCAAAGCCATCAAGCAATTAGCGAAATCAATCAATCGATCAATTGGGGGAAGAAGTTGGCACTGCTTGACTAGCGCTTGTGGCTGTGTGGAGAGTGATGGCGTAGTGGTGGTAGAGGAATGACATCTTTCAGGCCACGTTCGCCGTTCTTTAGCGGCATCTCTTTCAACCATCTCTGGAATAAGCAACTATTTCGTCCACTACTACTAGCCTTGTTGCTTTATTGCTGCTATACATGTAGTCATGCTAGCAAGCTCGATCCGTCTCTCACACTACTACTGTAGTCTAAAGATTTTTTAGAGACGTCAACAGACGGGTGTTCCAACAAACAAGCAGATCCAGAAACACGATCAATATGAAAATATGAAGGATACAGTCCGACCACGTCAAACCCAAAAACCTAGCACATCCGTCATGGTGGATACATGTACACACCCAAGCAAGGCACCTGTACGAATCAACCGACCAATCCCATCTGCAACTTATTCCTCCAAACCAACTTCCAGTCCTCTCATCACAGTTCCGCGAGAATTTCACATGTTGAAAGGCACTCACATTCACTGCTGCCAGCCTTACACACCTCATGCACAAGATACGTCACAACACAGCCCACCTAGAAAGTTCTTGGGAAACGTCAAATGCATCCAGATGTCGTTCGTGGCCTTCGTAGTGTCTAGGCAGTCGACTTCTAGTGTAAAGTGACAGATCGATTATTTTTGATCAAGGGAAGAGTCAAAAGTCGATCTTTCTAAAGAGAAGTATACGTAGAATCTTTGCCACAACTACCTCACTTAACTTCACTTCGGTAATCGCTTCATCACTTCGCTTGTACCGCGCTACACCCCCATCTCCCCTGCGCCTAGCGAATACGACACACGTGCGCTCCTTCCCATTTCAGCATTTCACCAACGCAAGAAGCAAATAGAAGAATAGACTGCACGTACGTAGTATACAGATCAGAAAGACGAAAGGTGGGCCATCCACATACTTGTACATCCAAAACGTCTCTCCCCCATCCATGGCCCTTCAAAAAACCAAAAATCCGAGAACCGACGTCGCACCAGCAGCAGCACCAACCCAGTACGGATCCCCCCCTTCTCAGAAAGGAAGAACCGCAAGAAAATGAACAAGCCCTCCCTCCTCCCCTAAAATCGTCTCAAACCCATCCTCAAAGCCATCCTCACAACCATCACCATCACAACTCCTACCAGCCCCACAAAGCCAAACCTAACAACCCCCAACACCCTCCCTCCCTCACCCCTCCCTTTGACCAAATCCTTGATTCCTCCGGTGTTTGTTAATCTACCCCTCCCTCCTGCTTTTCTCCCTCTACTTTCTCTCCTGTTTCCACTTAGATGAAGGTGAAGAGAACGAAGACGTCAAAATCGCCAGTCCCTCATCATTTTCGGTTTCGTCTCGGGAACGGGCGTTAGCTATCTATACCTTCATCTAAGGCGGCGACGGATCTAGCTATTCAGCATTTCCACTTTCCAATCATGGAATTGGAGCCAGGACAGCAAGAGTGAGGTTTGCCCTCGGAGGTTTGATTCTGGTGATCAAGTGATTAGGGGTTTTGGTTTTTGCTTTTCTCGCTCTTCGATTCTCGATACCCCGAGCCTTTCGATCAAATCCTAGGAGACTGTAGAGGGTCTTGTGGGTTTTGTCTGACGTTCAACGAGCGGGGGTGAGATGTACAGATGGGAGGGAGAGTGGTGGGATGCATAGGTTAGCACAGCCGATGAGAATGGGGGGCATGGGAGAAGCCATACGCGTAGGAAGACTAACAGTCGTCATCGACAACATCCCACGTGGCAAAAAAAGATACAAACCAAATCACGATAACAAAAAGTAGAAGTGACGACAGTGAAAGTAGGGAAATCACTAACACATCCCTATCCAGGACGTGCGAAGTGAATTGTTGCAAGATGCAAGATGGGTATCATTCATGCTTCATTTCCATGCTTCTGCTGAAAGTAGAATTTCTCGTGTGGGTTTTTCTCTCTGCTGATAAGACGTGATTTAGGAGGTAAAGAGGATCTCGGTTGGGGTGTGAAGGTCAAGAAGAAAGAAGGAGAAGGAGAAGAAAGAGTAAGAGAAGTAGGACGCAGTTGCGCAGACGTAGACGTGGGCGTGGACGTTCGACGAAATAGCTGTTGCGTCAGGTTGCAGAGTTCAACCTTAGCCACAACTACTCAGTCGCGGGACCGTCAGTGGGTGCCTTCATCTTGGGCTCTTCGGGCGTGGAAGAGGATCCGTCGTCCTTTTTGGGCTGCTCCTTCTCCTCTGACTTCTTCTCCGCTCCGCGGTTGGGACCGGGTGTTTCTTCCCTCTGCGCTCTGGAAGCGTCGGTCTCGCCGTTGGCGCCGCTGTTACTGCTCTCCGCCTGACCCTTCTTGATCTGCTCCTCGATGTCGCTGTCGTCGGCCTCCTCCGCCTCGCCGCGGTCCTCCATGTCCACGTCGTCGTCCTCGCCCGTGCCCGTGTGGATCTCCGTGCCGTCGCCGAGGAGGATGATGCGGCCGCCGCGGCCGCCGATCAGGCGCGTGCGCTGGTCCATGTCCATGTATTCGTCCTCGTCGGATGCGTCGAAACGGTGGTGTACGCCGGGTCCCCTAAACTCCGCTTCAAAGATAGTCAGCCCAGCGCTCCCCACCAGCCTTCTTTTTACCCGCGCCGAGCCCACTCCTGCAGCGAGCACATCGAAGCGAGCGACGGGTTGGCACGCGCAAAAGTAAGCGCGCGGATGGATCAAGACTTGCCGTACTCCGGTGGCGCGCAAGGCCCATCGCCGTTCTTCACCCGCTCGGCAATCATATTGTACCACTCGTCGAGCGACTTTCCGCCGAGAAGTGCGATCACGCTCA
>MSJI02000812.1:0-36125 GCA_001931905.2 Cladosporium sp. IMV 00045 | reverse complement strand
GGGTTTCGCTTTTACTCTTTGGGATTTTGGGAAATGGAGGTTTTCGTAAGACTAGAAACGGTTGTGTTGGATGAATTGTCTGGGGCTTTCTGCAAGGTTTTCTCTGAATGAGAGCCGATTGGTGATTCGATGCGAATCGGACTAGGTCGCGTTGGATGGGGTTTGCGCACTGGGGCACTGGGATTTTACGGAGGTCAGGAGGAGGGGAGGGGGAGGTAGGCGATGCATAAGGTAGGTTAGCACGGGTCCGCACAGGGTGGCATGGCATGCATGGGCTAGCATAGGCTCGGAAAATGGGTTGATAGGCGGATAGGAAAGACAAGGAGAAGCATGTCCATCATGATCCCTGAAATCGGATCAAGAAGCAGACCTGATCAACATGAAAGCAAGCTCGGATCATGAAACAGATCACAACAAGAGGAGAGGGTGTACGTCTGGTCATTGCCAAAACGCATATATAAGGAGAACAGGAAAGAGAAGGGAAAAAATGGGAGCATTGCAAGATGCAAGATGGGTATCATTCATGCTTCATTTCCATGCTTCTGCCTGCTGCTGAAAGTAGAATTTCTCGTTCGGGTTTTTCTCGATAGTAACGTGGTTTTGGGAGGAGAGGATCTCGGTGATGAAGAAAGGAAAGAAAGAAAGAAAGAGGAGGCAGACGCGGTCGTAGACGTAAGGCGTAGACCTTGGACGAGATGCTGTTGTGTCATCGGGTTTTGACTTTTTGTAGAGCCAACCCCTCAGCACACGCAACTACTCAGTCGCGGGACCGTCGGTGGGTGCCTTCATCTTGGGCTCTTCGGGCGTGGAAGAGGGTCCGTCGTCCTTTTTGGGCTGCTCCTTCTCCTCTGACTTCTTCTCCGCCCCGCGGTTGGGACCGGGTGTTTCTTCCCTCTGCGCTCTGGAAGCGTCGGTCTCGCCATTCACGCCACTGCTACTGCTCTCCGCCTGGCCCTTCTTGATCTGCTCCTCGATGTCGCTGTCGTCGGCCTCCTCCGCCTCGCCGCGGTCCTCCATGTCCACGTCGTCGTCCTCGCCCGTGCCCGTGTGGATCTCCGTGCCGTCACCGAGGAGGATGATGCGGCCGCCGCGGCCGCCGATCAGGCGCGTGCGCTGGTCCATGTCCATGTATTCGTCCTCGTCGGATGCGTCGAAACGGTGGTGTACGCCGGGTCCCCTAAACTCCGCTTCAAAGATAGTCAGCCCAGCGCTCCCCACCAGCCTTCTTTTTACCCGCGCCGACCCCACTCCTGCAGCGAGCACATCGAAGCGAGCGACGGGTTGGCACGCGCAAAAGTAAGCGCGCGGATGGATCAAGACTTGCCGTACTCCGGTGGCGCGCAAGGCCCATCGCCGTTCTTCACCCGCTCGGCAATCATGTTGTACCACTCGTCGAGCGACTTTCCGCCGAGAAGTGCGATCACGCTCATGGTCATGTTGTCGCAACCAACACCGCCAGTCTCGCTGTTGGATGCGAGACAGTTGTCCATCATGTTTTCACAGATGGCCGCGAGGTCTTGCTTGGCGGCAATGCCTCTTCGGACAAACTCGATGACAGCCTGGGAAGACTGGCAATCCCAGATACCTGAAATGCTTGTCAGCGATAGGGCTAAAAGTTCGAGAGAGGGCCTCTAACTCACCATCACAGGCAATGACCAGGAACTCATCATCCTCTCCGATCTCGTGAACGGTCACGTCAGGGAATGCAGTGACGATTTGCTGCTCAGGGGGAAGATCCGCGCTCTTTTTGAACTCAAAGTCACCGATCGCTCTGCTGAGAGCGAGGTTGCCGTTCACTCTGCCAAAGTCTACGAAGCCGCCAGCTGCGCAGATGCGGGCCTTCTCGCCTTCGTTCTGGGGTTTGTGGTCGAAAGAGAGGGGCTTTGCGCGGCCCTTGATGCCGAGCACTGATCGTGAATCTCCGGAGTTGCCCTGGTTCACTCAGCCATGCCTTCTTTGATGTATCTTCGGTGAATATCTCTGCCTCGAGTCAAGTACTTACCACGAAGATCTTGTCGTGTGTGATGATGCCGACGGATGCTGTGCAACCCGAGACCTCGTCCTCGTATTTGGGGTCTTTTCAGCCCAAGCTGTTAGCCAGGACTCACAGAGAGAATGAAAGAACAACAAAAGCCAAGTAAAATCCCAGTCACCCCGTTCTTTCTTGTGACAAAATGAAACCCTCACCTACCGGAAAGAATGGCGCGGTCGATGGCCAAAAAGCCGTCCTTGAGCGCCTGCTCGAAGTTCTTGTCTTTGAACGCCTCTTGCTTCGCAATGATCTTGTGCAGGTTCTCGCCGGTGTAGATCGCGACCTTGTCGCCGCCGTGGCCGTCGTAGACGCCGAAGAAGGATATGCGCACGTCGGAGGCGGCGGGCTTGGGCTCCTCGTCGCCCTCGAGCGGCTGCAGGTCGAGGACGGCGGCGTGGGCGTCCTCCATGCTTATCCGCCAGCCTTGCATGGCGCTGATACCAAATGCGACGCGGTCATCCTGACCCTTGTCCGAGTGCTGCGAAGGGGTCACGAGGTCAGTTTGTGTGTGTGAAGGGTAGTGGACTGTGATGTTCGGGGAGGCGGCGATATTGGAGGCGAAGTGGGCGACGGTGGGATGTGGGCGGGGCGGGCTGGCGAGACCGCGGCGGCGGGTTTGGGCAGTGTGGGAAGCATACCTTCTCAGTCACCGGCTCCGACAGCGTTTGACCCATGATTGCGTAGTTGAGATTTGGGAGGGGGAGAGTGTGTTGAGGTGGCAGATCTGAACGGCGCCCGCCTCACTGCTGCGTTGAAGGGAATTTGATGTAGTGGGGAGGCGAGTGGAGGAGCGGGCTAGCGCGCGTCGTATGTTAGGTGGTTGTGATGTTGAACGAGGGGTGCAGAGGGGAAAGGGTTGTGAATATTTTGTACGCGAAGGTGTATGTATGTGAAGGGGGAGGGGGGAGAGTGTGAGAAGTTGTAGTGTTGTTTTTGTGCGTGTATGCGGTTGTCGGTGGTGGTGTAGTTGACAGAGAGAGCCAAAGAAGCGCCTTTGTCGCCTGCAAGCCGCACCGTGACTCCTCTCTGACGTCTGGCTCTATCTCCAAGCGCCGCCTCTTCAATTCACTTAGCGCAGCCAAAAGTCCGCTGTGATGATATATGTGTCCTGAATTGGAAGTGAGACAATATACAATGCACGTGAAAGAGAAGTTGTCTATGGAAACAATGCTGATGCGTTCTACAGCTCATGCAAATACCCATGCTGAGATATGGCTTTCTCGCCGTTTCACTACTGCCGAACAGATGGCGGCAGCTCATACGATTCACAATAGATGTGTTCGAGATCTTGGTCCGATAGGTCTAGAAGTGGGGTCCCACACTCTGACACTCCTCCTAGAACACAAGCCACAAGGCTTCCTCCCAAGACACTTAGCTACCTCTCGTGTCAGGTGTCATCTTGAGGATGCGAATGTATGTTGTAATCCTTGCTGCTCGAACAACCTACATGTACAGATACATCGTCCATGGGTGGTCTGGCTTCGTTGGGTGCTTCTCAATAGTCCTTGTCGACGAACCTCTGTCCGGCATGTATACTACCTCGGCCCGCCAAGTCTCGTTAGGAGGAATAATGCCAACCAAGAGATCGGATACACATCACTCAGCCTTACAGCTACCAGTGCACGAGTGTGTGGTGAGCTCAAGCATCCAGCCCTGTGGCCTCCTCATACCTCCCGATTCCATCGCCAGTTTCAGACTGCATTCGCGTCAGATATCCAGGGTTCAGATTTCTGTCTTAGGGTTAGGGTTGGGGTACTGTTCGCTTGAGGAATCGGCTTCTCATGGCTGACTGCGCGCTTCTTGCATGTATTTTCTGTAATGTACTGAATGGAGTTGTGTTATGATATATTGTTCATATGTCAAATCAGTTTGAATTCTTCGATGTGCGTGTTGGCGTGATTGGAGCATTCTGCACAGGTACAGCAGACAAGCCATTCGAGGTTGAGCACATGAATAGCCGATCAGCGGAGATCCAGAGTCCAGATAGCAGTGTAGCAATATATATGTATTTGATGCCAGGATAATGGCTGCACGGCAATAAACACACATCTCTTGGAGTTACAGCATTATTGCAATGATGCTCATCAACGGACGGGCGCAAAGAGATCAGACGGCTCTTCACGATGCCCTAGCAGTAGCGGACGAAGCGCAAGGGTAGCGCGGCCGCGTGCGTAGCGATGATGTGGACGATCCTGATCCGCGGTGTGCAGTCCGACGATGGTGGTAATGGTGATGTATCATGAAGAAAGTCCCCTTCACAACCTCGGATGTCTGTGATGAGTGATCATCATCCTTCGGGAGAGAGCCGAAGATGAGTGAGGAGAGGTTAGAGACAGAGCAGGATATCATATAGCAAAGGCGAGCGGTGTCTTATGAAGACGAGTTGCTGAACAAGCAATCCGCCTGTCGTGTATCGAAACAGGAAATAGAATCCGAACGACCGTAGAGTCCATGACACAGGGCGCACAGTCACCCGGCCGGGGATAATCTCTGAGCAAACCAGAAACCCTCACGGAAATTCAGGGTCGACGGCGGATTGTAATTGGCCATGTAGGATTTGACCGAAAAGGACCGAGGAGGAGAGGAGGAGTGAGAGAAGGGAAGCCGCTTGACTAGCAGCAACTCTCTCTGCGTGTCTCTGCCTCAAGAGTCTTTCATGTGTGTTTCTTCCTCCGCCCGCTTGGACCCGACGCTCACCACCGTCAATTACCAATCCACGTCTGCCTTCCCCACCACCCACACACGTTAACGCAACTCACCAACTCCCACTCCCCCAATCCACCTAGCCACCCTCCCACCTCACATCCCATTCAATCCAATACTACTACTGCTACTGCCCTCTTGCGTGATCACGACACCGACACCAACTCTTCTAATACACCCCACCTCGCCTCGCCTGCCCGCCCGCCGCTTTGTTCTCCCACCGGTCCCTCCCGGCATTGTCCCCCTCTCAGCATCATCCGCCACGCGCGCTCTTTCGTAAAAGAGCGCCAGACAAAGGCGCTGCCCTCGCTCTCATTTCGCTGCTGAGCCACTCCAAGGCCGATCGTGTATAGGCGCAGACCGCTCCACTCCAGAGTCTGCGTCTCGAGGCAAACACCTCTTCGGTCTCTTCCCTCTCACAGCGAACCACGGCCATGTCCAGCTATAACGCCAGGAAGGCGCCCAACGTCTCCGCCTACCTCGCCAACCTGAACACCATCCCCTCCCCGCACGACCAGCAGCACGCTGCCCAGGCCGACTTCGACTTCAACGACGGCAACCTCGACCTCTTCGCCAACACCGATTTCTTCGACTTCGACGGCTCCTTCGCCAACCCTGCGCCCGATCTCGACCTCAACCAGCATGCGCCTCAGCCCGCTCAGCAGCAGCAGCAATCATCCCAGAACAACGTCGCCATGACCGGTATGTCTACTCGTCATGTCTGTTCACCCACCTACCTTCACTAACACTACCAACAGGCCCCGGCTTCCAATTCTCCGAGTTCCAGACCTTCCCCCACCTCGCCGAGTCGCCCGCCAGTCTGGCACCCAGCCCGTCCGCCGGCCTGCAAGGTCCCTACCCGCCTCAGCAAAACCACTTCCCCCAGCAACAGCCAGGCGACAAGCGCAAAGCCTCCGCAGCCAACGTCGCCCCCGTCGCCGACCTGGAAGAGACATCGCGCTTCGCCGCCGAAGAAGACAAGCGCCGACGCAACACGGCCGCCTCCGCGCGCTTCCGCGTCAAGAAGAAGCAGCGCGAGGCCGAGCTGGAGAAGAAGTCCAAGGAGATGAGCGACAAGGTCGCCTCCCTGGAGAACAAAGTGCACCAGCTCGAGATGGAGAACAAGTGGCTGAAGGGTCTGATCACGGAGAAGAGTGATGCCAAGGGTGTGGACGAGCAGTTCAAGAAGTTCTCGGAGTCGGAGAAGCAGGCCAAGGATGAGGCCGAGTCAAGTCTTGAGCTCAGGACTGATGGTGTCGGTACTGCTGAGAAGGCTGGCGCTGAGGTTGTTGCTGCGTAGACGGAGATGTCTTTTGCTGCTTTGCTGCCTCTTGTTGAATGTCTTCTTGATTTTGAAAAATGCAGTTCATGCCAAAAGATGATTTCTACAGTACATTTTGCTTTTTGCTTTTTTGTTCCTATCTTGCTACCCAGCACCAAACATACACATGAAGAAAAAGAACCAAGTTGCTGGATGAAACTGGCAGAAAATACCGAGTAGCGGACAGTTACAGAAACGCAATCTAAAACGTTTGCCGTACAGTTACTTCAGTTAACCAGGCGAAGAGAACAAGCCCCGCCCATACTGAACCTGCTGATTGCATTCTGCTACTGATCCACCTTTGAATTCCCTACCATTGGCATTCTGATGGTTATACTTACCACAAACTCCCAACTACATTAAACCACTCCCAGGAGAGAAGACTGGGCCGCCACCAAGACCTAACAGCCCCTTCTCCTAGGAGGCGAGCCTGGACAGACAGGACAAGCTGGCACCCACCCATCCGCCCAGCCACACCCCCAAGGAAGGCAAGCAAGAATTCTCTCCTCAACGAACAGAGAGATCCGGGCCAGCCTGCGCACAGCACGCGCAGCGCAGCAACAGGACACGCGAGGGAGAGGGAAAAGACCCACCGCCACCACCGGGAGGAATCTCAAGAAGAAAGTCGAAATTGAACACCCCACCCACTCACACTGTCAGCAAGCAAGCCAGCCATCCATTCGCCTACCTACTAGTCTGGACGATAATCGTGTGCGGTCTGCAGAGTAGACGCCAGGCCAGGCCGGCCCCTAGCCTGCTCCCTGCGTCGATTGCGCCATCGCCATCGCCTTCGCCTCGTTGATTCTCGTGCGGGACGAAGGGAAGCGAAGCGCGACGTGACGAGGCGAGACCCGCTGCCGTTTTTCGTCTTCTCTGCTTTCTTTCTCCGGGACTGGGTCGTGGGGGCTGCGAGGGGGGTGGCTTGGATTGGTGAGGAGGGAGGAGGGCTGGTTGGTGGTTGTGATTATTCTTGGGCTTCTCCGGTCTGGTGCTTGTGGCGCGAGGGATGTGGAGTTTCTTAAGCGAAAGAGGTGTGTGTGTGAACTGATGACTACTTTGTTCTGTGGGCTTGGAGGGAATGGGATGGAGTGGGATGGGATGGGATGGGATGATTTTTGTGGCTGCTTCTTTCTGGTTGTGGCCTTGCTGACATGTTCTTATTTTGTTGGATGTCACATTTCTACGGGATGGAGTCTCATTCGTCCCCCACGGTCATCACCGAAAGAAACGGGAAAACGCAGAGGAGGACCGGGCAAGATGCTGGTATAGCGAAACCTCTATCTCTCCTCGAACGAGAAAAAGACATCTACTAGACCGGGTCCATTCCACTCCCTTGCGCCTGCCCGTCGAAATTCCACGCCCATGAACGCCCACAGAACGGTTGAGGGAGAGGAACGAACAGACTACACGCACGCACGGTGTTCCTGCAACTAAAGAGTAGAGTCGAGTCTAGTCTCGAGTTCTCAACATCCGGACCAACGAACGACAGATCGGCAAGGACGGAACACGAAAAGACAACAGAAAAGTGTTGGATGGATAGAGCGGGTAAGTAGGGATATCACGGAAAGCAGAAACCAAAATCGAATAGACACCACAGGCGAAAAAGAAGAAAGAGGCTGCAGAATAGAAAGGGCTGGTTGATCCCACGCCCTGACCTTGCGCGCTATATGCACGCTGCGGCATCACGCCATAGCACGTGCTTGTGCTTGTGCTGCGTCTTGATTGCACCGAGTCGGGAGTTTTTTAGTCGGTCGTTTAGCGTGGGAGGAAGGCAAAGAAAGGCCGAGATGGGGGGGTTGGAGAAGTGCAGGGGAGGGTTCGAGATCATGGTGATCGAAAAAAATGTACATGTATATATTCGGGTTCTGTCGAATGGACGAGACTAGTGTCGTACCTCCTCGCTCTCCGTGTCCTCTCATCGCCAATTGCTACAACTTCCTGTGCCTGCAGGTATTGTATATCATGCACTGCAGATGTCGACGACGCGGCTCATTTAAGAGAAGGCGATAGTGTGTTATCACTATTCCATCATGAAGGTCCATTGGGGGCAAGAGCCTATCTACGTTCGAACCAGGACGAACCATTCAACGAAATCGTCGTTTCTTAATTCACATGCTAATACTGATATCAAGACCTCATCAAAACCTACATTTATGGAAGGCGACTTGCAAACTTCCTTCGTCCGGAAGGTTGCTCAATGGGATTGGTTATTGAGATGTTATAACATTTCATTCCTATTATTGTTCCCATCATTTGGCACACAGCACATACGTTCAAATGGTTCAACCCAAAAGCTCAGCTGAAGTCCGATATAGATGGGAAAAAGTGGGATTTCTCCTTGGTGGGATTTCGTCAAACCGACCTGCAAGCACGACATCGGGGGGATTGCTCCACTCTCCCGGTGGTGACGAGGGTAGTTGATGCATGTTATGCATTGATATTGTTACTGCCTATCTAGAGTTTGCCGGATTTATCATTCGGACTGAATGTTACAGGATAGGCGGACATGTGTGGATTTCTCGGGATCTTCACGCAAGAGGGCTATATTCGAGGAGACAAGATGGTTCTCTGCATCTTACTTCATCTTCAATGACACTTACCAACACAACTGCCTACCTCTGAGCACCTCCGACCAGTCTAAAGATCGCCTGCGAAGAACTGAACCGAACAATCCCAACGCTTTTGTTAAATTAAGAGTTTTACATGCCCAAGTCTACATAAGGTGACCAAGGAAACAGGGGGACAACACCGGAAGAAGAGAAGGAGAGAGACTAGTCTACAGATACAAAGACTGCGCAGCGACAATATCACGACGCACCTTGCCCAGCGCCGTCTCGAACTTCTGCTCCAACTCCTCGCTGCCCATGACCTTGGCCGCCTGGGCGATTTGGCGCAGCAGCTCCTCCAAGCGTCTGAAGAGACGGATCAAGCTGCCTTCGTAGACGTCTGTCATTTTGCTGTGAGAGTTGTTAGTATGAGAGTCTCCAGAATACTGTAGGGAATTGCTGTTTTGGGTGGACTCACCAGATAGTCGCAAAGCTCGCGCCGTTAGTCCAAGCGTACACGACCTCCATCAGCTCCTTCTTGAACGTCTGCACGTACTCCTCTTCGTTCAGTGGGACCTTGCTCTCCATGCTGATCTTGGCAATTTTCCTGGCCTGCTGCTGGATGTCTTTGAAGGGCTTCGCCAGCTCGCCCTTCAGCGAGACCTCCTCCTTGGTCTTCTCCTCGAAGATGAAACACGACAGCGCCGCGGCGCAAAGCTCAGGAGACAGTTCGTTGAAGAAACGGTTGAAGAGCAGCTCGCTGAGCACGAGCTCATCGCCGGTGCTGATCTCGCATGCGACGCGGGCTTTGAGTTGGACGACGTCGGCGTCGTTGACGAAGTCCAGACGGCGGAGAACGCGCTTGCGGTTCTTGAGTTCGTCGAGTTGGAGGACGGAGAGGGCGTCCTGAATCTGCTTCTTGATACTCTTAATCTCATTGCCGAGCTCGACCTTCGCGGCGTACTGGTCGTAGAGTTCGGGAAGCTGCTCGGACTCGTGCATAGGGTGGTTGAGCAGTCTATGCTCAAGCACTTCGATCTTGCGCAGCAGTTTCTTAAAGCTCTCGTCGTCGATCTGCATGTTTTCGATGGGGTCCAGGACTGCGATGCCGTCGGGGAAGCGCACCTTGACCTCCTCCATTTGCTTGCGGACGGTGTTCCTTTGCTCTGATGTTCGGAGGTCTTTGGGCAGGTGAAGACGCAGGTGACCGATGGATTCAATGGTGCCGTTCAAGATAGGAACGATCTCCATCTTGCCCTTTTCGCCGTTTGTGGGAGGACGGACGCCAGGGGGCAGGTTGCCAGTAGGCTTGGTTCCCTTTGGTGGTGCGATAGAATCGCTTGCGACCAGCATCAAGACATCGATCCTGTATTGCTGACCAGCAGGAATATCTTCCTTCTTCTGGCCCTTCTGAGGCTTCTCCTCAATGTAGTTGACCACAACACACCAGCCGAAGTCATGGTCTTGGTACTTGACCTTGACCAGACGGCCACCCTGCAGGAATCTAAGCAGGTACTGTGGGTGTGTGATGACAGCTCTCATGTCTTGAGTGTAGCCGGTGATGTTCTGACGAAGCTCGTAGTACTCCTTGATCTCGTTCTCGTTCTGGATGCGCATGCTTGAGCGCTTCTGTTCCTTCTCGACCAATTGCTTCTCAAGACCAGAGACCGAAGCGGCGTTTTGGAACTGGAAGAAACAACGCTCAAGCATGAACTCGGGGCTGATAGCCTCGACACGCATCAGGTTGAGAATCATGTTGTAGCCAAGATAGAATGCACTGTTGAGCTTGTCTTGCTCACCACGGACAATCTCCTTGGCTGCACCGGGCTCCATTGCTTCGTCAATCATCATGATCACGATACCACGTTCATCCAGACCTCTACGACCAGCGCGACCGGACATTTGAATGAATTCGGATGGAGTGACCCAGCGCATTCCTGAACCGTCAAACTTGCGAACCGAAGTGAACACAACCGTCTTCGCCGGCATGTTCAGTCCAATGGAGAATGTCTCGGTGGCGAAGAGAACCTTAATTAGGCCTTCCTGGAACAAAATCTCGATCGTCTCCTTGAGAATAGGGAGTAGTCCAGAGTGATGAATGCCGATGCCTCTGCGAAGAAGGGGCAGCACGTGCTGAATCTGAGGCAGCTCCTTATCTTCGTCCGACAGCATCTCAATCGCGGAACTGAACACCTTCGATACCATGGCCTTCTCTGACTCGTCGTTGAATGCGAGTTGGCTCATCTGCAGGGCGTTGGTCTCGCACTCGCGCTTCGAGAAAGAAAAGACAATAACCGGGTTGTAGTTCTTCATCATGATCATCTTCACGATCTTGTAAATGTCAGAAGGCCCGTCCTGTTTTCCTCCCTTGTTCGTCTTCTTGTCTTTGCCCTTGCCCTTGCGCTTCGCCATAGGATCAGAACCGTCGTCTCCTGCCTTTGCGCTGACGGCAGTCATCGCCTTGTTGAAGTTCTCATCTCTGAAGACACCCTTCTCGTCGACTACCAAGTGAATACCATCAGCACCAGCGGGGAAGAGATAATGCTGAAGTGGTGTTGGCCGGAAATCGGTGTAGACAACGTGACAGGGCTGGTTGTGCGTCTTCGTAATCCATTCTGCAAACTGCATAGCGTTCGGAATGGTGGCGGACAGGAAGACGTAGCGGACCTTGTCGGGCAACAGGATGATGGTCTCTTCCCAAACAACACCTCGTGACTTGTCGCGCATGTAGTGAACCTCGTCGAAAACAACCCAAGCAACTTCGCGCATGATCTCTGACCCGCGGTACAACATTGAACGCAGAATCTCCGTAGTCATGACCAAGCAGGTCGCAGTTGGGTTGATCGTGACATCTCCAGTCATCAAACCGACGTCACCGAACTCAGCCTGGAACTCACGGTACTTCTGATTACTCAGAGCCTTGATAGGACTGGTGTAGATGACTCTCTGGTTGTTCCTCAAACACTGAGCAACCGCATACTCGGCCACGACAGTCTTACCAGCACTCGTGTGCGCGGAGACAAGAACACTCTCATTGCGCTCAATTGACACGATAGACACCTCCTGGAAAGGATCGAGGGTGAAAGGCCAGGTGCGCGCAGGCTTCTCCGGGCGTTTGTGCTGGGAGATGGGCACGTATTCATAGTCTGGAGGCAAAGAGACCTGATGGCGGACTTGATGTGACAGAACGACTGCAGCGTCGTCTTTCTGCGCCTGGAGGCCTGCTGATGCCGCGATTTCGCGCGACTGTTCGGTTTCGAAAGTATCCGTCACCAACGGTTCCGGTTCATCGTCTTTGCGCTGGCGCTTCTGCTCTCGCGCGTTCTCGTCGTCGTCGGCCGCTGTGTCCGCAGTTCCGCCCATAGGGTCATCCTCGACCGTCTTGATACCGCCATTCTCCTCGGGCTGTGGCGATTTGATGTCGCCGTTCAGCGAGCGCTTCTTGTTCCTCTTCTCTCTCTTGCTGCCGCCGGCCTTGGCGGCATTCTCGTTGAACACGTCGAATAGCTCGTCCTCCATGGTCAGGTGACCAGAACGGGTGTCGCTGAATTCAAAGCTGCGCGCTGCTGTGTGGGCGCGCGGGTGGATTGCGATCGACCAGATTGCAAAGGCGTTGGCAAAGATGAGGGCGTTTCCATAAAATGGAACAGTAAAGATTGTACAGTTAAGGTTGACGGCACGGCACGCGCGTAGTTGCCGCTGATGGCGTAGATCGAGCTGAATCGGGAAGTGTGGAAGAGAAGGTGAAGTTGGGGTTGGAAGAGATGAAGGGCCTGAGGCCGCCAGACGTTGTGGATTCGCACCGTCTTCATCTCACTCGATCTAATGAATATAGCCTCTGTTAAGACGCCGTGTCTCTCTTCAAGCTTGCATCGCCGTCATTCTTCAACGATGCCAATTATTCTGTGCCCACTCGCCAACGCATGCATCCGTCGTTGTACTCACTTGGTCAACGCTCGCATTTGCGATGTGCTCGCTCTTCACCGTTTCCGTCCTACTCTGCGCCTGATGCCGGCGAGACATCGTTGACGCCTCATTAGACATCTCATTCTTCCACGCAAACCGCTCGCCCAACACCGTCGAGCAAATCTTACGCCTGATAGAGGCGAACGCCCATCATGGGGGGAATCGAAGGTAGGCTTCGTCGACTTCAAATACCTACTGCTCTCACTCTGTTTCATTACTGTCTCTTACTCTCATCACATTCTCTAATCACTCATTTCTGCTTGTTCTCTTGTTGTCTCTACTCACTCAGACAGTCTTTACTTGTTGTCTCTACTCACCTCAGACAGTCTTTACTACACTCATTCACAATGTCCACCAACTGGGGCCTGCTGCTCGGCCTAATCTTCGCCGTATTGACTTGCTCCATCGCTGTTGCTTTCCTTATTGCCTACTGCTACAACCGCTTCATTCGCTCACCGGAGGAGGTGGAAGAGCTAAACGAGAAACACTTGTCTCTTCCTCGACCGGCTACTGCACCGACTGTTCCTGACACTCCAATTACCGGCACTGCTATCCAATTCAACTTCTCTCGTCCAGTTTGGACCAACAGGCTGTCGCTTCCTAAGAGATTGTCGCAGTTCACTATACCGGAGCACATGGCCGCTGGTGCCATCCCAGAGCACTCTGCTGCCGAAAGTGTGACGACCCCAGCACGTTCACACTTCAGGAACAAGTCCAGCCGCTCAGGTTGGACTCCCAAGCACAACAGGAACTACTCTCGCCTTCAGCACACACGTGCCCGGTCCAAGCAAACGGTCGGTGATTTCATCATGGCGCCTGCATACATCAAGCAGCACCAGAGAACCCGCAGCTACCACTCTCGCAACACTTCTGGACACACCAGACTCGGCAGTGGCTGAACGACATCGATGAGCCGGCGAGCATTGCCGTGCATACACAATCCTTTATTTTCCTTACGACTGAATTATTATCAATAATCATAATACCGCCATACGCACAGGCACAACAAAAGAAAGTGCCATACCCGGGTTAGCAATGAGAACATCTAACTCATCCACCCATACAACCATACAACCATACAACCACACCTCCAAGGCCAGTAAATGATGCTCGACCATGGACATGGCCGCCTCGCGCCAGGACCGATACACAAGGAACCCTGCGATCATGGCGGAGGCATGGCTCTTGCAGTCAGAAGCCGCGCCATGTGCCGAGAACATTGCCTTCACGGCAGCACACTTATGATGACGAACAATCGAGAGCGGCTTGGTGAGAAGGAAAGACACGCCGATGCTTGGAGGCCACGCTAGAAGATCGAGTGGCGGAAGGAGACCATACTGGTATAATGTCAAATAATGTATAGTCTAATCAGCAACACATTTACAAAACATCAACAATGATAACACAATACAACATCAAATTACCACATACCATACAGCAGAATATTATCGCAAACTCTTTGTAAAAGGTGTTACTAACAATTTATCGAGCAGAAGCGACTTGTTTCTCTCGACTTGATCACGAATTGACGATCTCGCTGATTCGTTTGTCTCACTCAAGACCTCTTCCCAAGCTCTATCACGTTTAGAGTAAGCCTGCTACTCATCCACCAGCCCTTTGCAAACAACCTTGTGACCGCTTTTCTTCGAAGGCATGCTCTACGCGTATATGGCATTTACTACGCATAGTTTCGCGCTTGCAAATAACAACAATCATCAATCGCCATCAAAGCAGCCAGCCAAACAAACTTTCCAAACGGCCAGGCAGCATCTCATTTAAGCTACCAAACAATCTGCAGCCCCCTGACTCTCTCCAGATCCCGCATTCCCACATTCGGCATTCGAGATAAATACAACGGCTTGACCGCCCGCGCTGCAGTAGAGGATTGCGAATGGCCGTTTGGCATTTAATTTCCGTGCTTTGTCGTCCGCGCTGCCACGTGAGAATTGTGGACGCAGGCGCCACCGCAAGACTAGAATAGAAGGCAGCATGTAGCCGCATTTGAATTCCTGTGAATGTAGCCCTGTCGCAGCGTACTTCGCATCTCCGCACAGGTATATGTCGAATGTGTTATCTCCGTCTTCGACAAAGCAAAACACGATGGCGCCCGCCAAAAGGCATCAAGCAGCCGAGGAATTGACGAATGTCGCGCGCCTGGGCAGTTCTCGTCTCCCACCTCGTCCCAAACCAGCAAGAAAGAGGCTGACGTCTCTGGTGTCTTCCTCAGGCTTGACAATCAGGTCGCCTGTGATGCCTAGAAAGACATAAGTGATGATGGCTGGGACTGCGGAACAGACACTGTAACGCCATCTCTTTGGTCTGCACCAGAACAGTAGAAATAAGTCGATTTACTCCCAGGTGGGTTTCGTTCATGTCGGCGAGCTTTGCACTACTCTCGTGCACCCTGTACACCATTGTACAACATTGTCACCAAAGAAGGCTATTTCTCTACCCTCAATCCATCTGCTCACGGCACACCCAAAAGCCGTCCGTCTCAGCCGTCGACTCGAAACCGCCTAAAGCCCGCCTCGCGTTCTAGACGCCGCACTAAACACCTTAGGTACCTACAGAGGAACTCTCACAACGACTTATGAGGTGCAGCATCTTTTCTTAGAAACAATTCGCCTAGCTACTGCAGGAAACCCTCCTTACATCTACGAGAAGAAACCAAAAAGAAAAAGAGCAAGAATTCAACTCACCAAGAAAAAACGAAGCTCTACGAACCAACCAACAACCTCACCAACACTGTCAGCAGCGTCAACGAGAATTATTTCTTCGCCGCTACCACTAAGACCCCTTTCTCTCGCCACGCCGCAGATATGGAGCCCATCAGCTTGTTTTTGCAACCCTCCAGCACCAGAATGACACACCCCGAAACCGTGCTTTCAGGCTTGATTTTGATCGCTCTCTTGACCTACTTCTACACGGCTTTCGGAAAGATCCTGCAGGCCGGCTGTGGCGAGGGCGATAAGCAGAGTCTCGGGAGTCGGATCTATTACTCTTCGCCTGCTGCTGTGTGATGGGATTTTCAAGCGAGCATGAATGAGGTCTTTACGACGCGTTTTGGTGCGATTACGAGATTACAAGTTGCGACGAATGCCTTTCTTCTCTTGCAGGGTCTGAAAAGTGGAGGTGGGATGTGGCGATTGAAAGCATCCATGGGCAAAATCTCAAATCCGGCAATGCCTCTGCGATATATCATACAAGATGCCGAGGGGCTTCGCTCGAACATAACGATGGGTATTACCTGCTAGCAACGACATCGAAGACGACGACTGTACACGGCGAAGGACCGGTAACTTAGTGTTTACCGTGACCAAGCTCCTCCTTTGCCAGCAGACCGAACGCTACAATAATCATACTGCCGCCGGCATATGTTGCCAGTGAGGGGTCGAGACCGAAAAGCAGCCAGTCTGTCAAAGCAACGAAGAAGACACTCAACCTGGTTGAAGTCAGTGGGGTGGATATAGCCATCGAAGAAGTCTCTTGGAACTTACACCGAGACAACGGAGGCAAAAATGGGACTTGTCCAAGTGACAACAGCAAGGAGCGCGGTCATCGATACTATGACCTGGTTAGCATGACAAGGGGGAAGATTGTTTGCGAAGAGCGTGAACTTACTCGATCCAGCCGACACCGAGAGTATGACATATCCGAAAACGTGAAGACTAGGCAGAGCGAAAGGCTCCACTCCGATGAAGTGCATGATCACAAGCACGATCCAGAAGAATCCAAAAGTGTATATCCCAGTCAACGCAGACGCGGCAAGCGTAAGGTTCAAGCTAGATTTTGTGCTGGTAGATGCCGAAGGGCAAGCCCACTTTTTGAACAAGACTTCGTAGAGACCAAATGCAATCGCGCCAATGAGCGCAATGATGTTTCCGAACAGGCGAGATGCTCCGACAGCGGGAGCTTCTTCATCGTCGTCTGCAGGATGGGCGGTGGTGTCGCCATACGCAATGGTGAATGTGCCCATGATGGAGAGCGCCACAGCAATGATACCAATCCAGCCCACCTTTTGGCGCAATATTGGCACGCTGAACGCCGCAGCGAAGAAAGTAGAACAGTTGTAAATGGCCGTAAGATCACTAGGAGTCGTGAACACAATAGAAAGGAACCAGGAGACACCGCTCACTGTCAGGACCACCGTAACAATGCCCATGGTAGTCGCCAGGTAGTCCAGAGGGCCTCCCAGGGAACCAGCGCGTTTGATAACAATGGATGGACCACTGACAGCAAAGGCCTCTACCGTCGACACCGATGCCCGAAGTTCGTTGTTGTAATCTCTCACCCAAATAGAGTAGGGTTTATCCCTAGACTGGAAACGAAGATACCCAAGATGGAGAAGCCAGGGCAGACATAGCGAGCTGTGCATTATGTACAGACTGCAGAAAGGCTTCTTCCAACCCAGCACGTCCTCATAGTAAGCCGCAGATTCAGTTTGTGTGACGAGTCCAGCAATGGCGATTATCAGAGCGGCTGCCACATAGATCTTTGGGGCGCCTTTCTGCGGTTTGGGTTCCGGGAGAAGTGAAGGTCGTTCATTGCCGCCCAAGTGAGATAACTCAATATCCTGGCTAGTCCGGTCGCTGTCCAGCAGCGGCTGTTGGTGTTCAGAAGGCGGCTCTCGCGAATCCATGATATGCACATATGCCGGGAAGCCTGGTCCCGTGATATTAGGGAATCGTGGTGAAGTGTGGATGTCGTGGCCTGTTCAACGCCCGGGGGCCTGAGGGAAGCGAGACGCTTTGTTCACCGGGCCATCCTGAGTGGAACCCAGCCAAGAGGGCGGACGTTGGGCGCTGTTCCTCCAGAAGAAGCAGGAGGAGCTTATGGTATTTCCGAAGAAAAGTAAGAGAGCGTAACTGCGAGTATCAGAATGCTCTCAGATGTGCAACGAGTCATTCAATAGCAAGGTAAGTGAAGTGATGAAGTGACGGGAGACTTCGATTGTCTTCTCGCCTACATTTGATAGTTCGGCACATTCTCGGGATCGTTGCTCCCAGTGGTCAGCGGTATGTCGGCCCGAGCCTAGCGCCACCTGTGTCGACAACCACTTCTGCGGGCGGATCTCATGACATACAGCAGCAGAAGCTTGCCGCACGAGCGCCTTCACACAACTCTCTTCTTCTTCAGGCTCGGCGTCGCTCCTCTTCACCACTCACCACTCACCACTCACCGCCGACTCCATCCTCCTCTTTATCATCACCTCGCGGAGCAAGCCGGCTTGTCGCAATGAGCACTGTGATCCCAAGCAACCCGCTGGCCGCTCCGCATCTCTTCCAGGACCCACGCCTTTCGCCCTCCCGCTCCGGTACGCCAGCAAATAGCCTTTGGCAGCACCCCGCCCACACCACATGCGGTCTATCAAGCATATGGCATCAGGCTAACACTCATGCGACAGACGCCTACCAGCAGCAAACAATGTCCGGCCGCAAGAGGAAGGCCGACGACGAGCTAGACAATGAACGCAGCAACAATGACCGCATGTCCACCTCGCCCACAGCTTCGCCCTCGATCCAGCACCGCGGCCTCCCTGCACAGCGCACTATTAAACGAACCCGCACACACACATCAGCTGGGAGACCACTTCCTCTGCCTCGACTCCTTCAGACCCTCTCAGCGGACGAGCTCCGCAACCTGGTCCAGAACATCTGCAATGAGCGCCCTGACATCAGAGAGACTATCGTTACTAAGGCACCAAGACCTTCAGTCGAGTCCACCCTCTCTGTGCTCGCCAAATACGAGAACGACCTTCGCGAAGCCTTCCCTCTAGGCAACCGCACCACCTCCGACTACGCCTACAACCGAGTGCGTCAGAACCTGCTCCAGCTTATCGAGGCCCTCCGCGACTACACTCCCTACTACCTCCCGCCACAAGAAACTCAGACTGGCCTCTCCCTCACGTACCTAGACGCCGTTACGAACATCATCCACAGACTGCCAGACTGGGACACCTACCAAAACCAGCGACACAAGAACGAAGCTTACGACGAGATCGGAAGGGCCTGGGCGTTGGTAATTAGAGAGGCAGCGAAAACTGCCGGAGGATTCAGATTACAGCTCGGCAACTGGGATCAAAAGCTGGTTGAGCACAACAGCAAGAGCGGAGGCAGAATGGGCGAGGCCGTGACCGAGCTCCAAGGCGCAATGGGCTACATGCAACCTGGACCCAGCACTCATCCTGCACCTCAACCTTCAGCCATGGACCAGCGTGCAGCTATTCGCCAGCAACTGCTTTCCGGAACTTACGGCGCTCCCGAGCTGGGCGTCGGTCCTGGACAATGGTAGAATCCTCGTCCAGGATGAATCCGGAGCGATCCTTTCATTGAACTGTTTATCTTGGGTGGTGTTTTCTTTTTCTTACTTCATGCGAGCGCGGTCTTGGGATGGAGTTCTTGCTTTTCACCCTTGGGAATTCAACGACAACAACAACAATTATCTTACCTACTACTAGAAAGGCAGCCTCGCAAAAAGCAGGACTCGCCGAAAGAATGACGAGAAAGTGCGCTTTTCCGCTGCACAAATAGCATAGATCGAGCTGAGAAAAAGCTCCATATACCCAAATAGGAAATGTTTCTTTTGTAGAGAGATTTTGTGTCTTCCCCCTGCTTTGTTGCCGTGTTTGATTGCTGGATTATTCGAGGCGCACGAAGTGCTGGCTACCTAGCTAACAATTCGCATGGCTGTTTATCAAAACAGGGCACTATGGTTCTTTGACACCCAGCATGCAAGAAGCTGACGATATCAGCATGATATATTGTTTCTACTTTCCCACCTCGCCACACCAAGCCACCCTCTTCCATCATCCCCCAATGTTCATCTCATAATACCCCCTCACCACCTCCCTCCTCCTCCCCACCCCAGCCCTCTGCACAACCCACGCCCCCTCCGCCCTCCTCGCCTCTCCCACCCGCCTCTTCGTCTCCCCATGCCCCGCCTTCCAGATACTCTTACAAATCCCCTGCCCCGGGTACGCCACAACGCCCAAACCCGCACTGACAGTATGCGAGAGCAAACTGCCGCTCCCCTTCGCCACGCCCTTGACAGCGCCCCAGGCGCCTTCCTCCCGCGCTCCTGTCACAGGTTGCTGTGCGAGGTCGCGCACGCCGTCGCGCATGCCGAGGATGAAGGTCTTGCCTGCGACCGTGGCGCCGGATTTCCAGTCTGTTACTTGGCCGTAGGATTTGGTCTCGCTGCCCCAGAGGCCCGGGAGGGCGCGGAAGCCTTCGGTCGTGGCGAGGGGCATGTCGACGAGGACGCCTTTGGTGTAGGTGGTGAAGAATTTTCCGAGAGATTTTCCTGAGGCTAGGGCCATGGAGCCGGCGACGTTTTTTTGTTTCGTTTGGGGTTGTTGGGGGGCGGTGGAGGGGGCGAGGGAGGGTGTTCGTTGTGGTGGCTGTGTTTGGTGGTCCGGTGTGAGGGTTTTGATGCTGCTTTTCTCCGAGGAGCGCGTGGTTTCTATTGAGGCCTGTCGGCTGGCTGCTGGGCTGTTTTTGCTGGGCCCGGGGGTAGCGCTGCGGCTGCGTCCTCGTCGATATTCCTCGGCGGGTTTTAGGAAGATACCTGTCGTCGCTGCGGCCATGTCGGTTGAGGTGCCCAGGAGTGAAGATATGTGCCCGTCACGGGATCCCAGCGTCGGTTCTCGATGAGGATGGGTTTGCTTTGGTATCTGTAGTGACTGGGTCAGCCATGTGTTCATTACTCGTGTGGGAAGGAAGTTCAGACAAACTCACGCTTTGAAGTTCTTCGGATTCACCCCTTCTTCCTGCACGAGAATTTCCGCGGCAAGGCGGGATACTCGTCTGGTCTGCTTGTTGATCTTCAGCGTCCAGGAAGCCGGCTGTTCGGGCAAGAAATCGCATTGCATTTTCTCAGTCGGGAGGTGGTTGAGGAATGACAGGACGGCACTCTGCACACCGTCCTCTTCAGCCATCTGACTTGCGATCTTGGCCGCAGCGACTCGAGTAGCTTCCTCCTGACACAACTGCAGAGCAGCTGTCAGGTTCTCAACATTCAGCGTCTTATGTGGAATCGGCGTTGGACCCGCGCCAGCAGCAGCAACCATGTCTCCCCAGAAAGGCTGGTCGCCAAAAAAGGGCACGATCACGGTTGGCCTTGAGTTTCGCAGACCACAGGCGGCGGTGCCGGCTCCTCCGTGGTGCACGACCGCGGAGACGTGCTGGAAAAGCCATTCGTGAGGGCAGTCTTCGAGCCAGAAAACGTCTGGCCGTTCAGGGCCGTCCAGACGACTCCAGCCGCGGGAGATGATGGCTCGCAGTCCACAGGCGGTAACGGCTTCCAGGAGCAGTGATGACATCTCGGCCGCGTTGTCGAGAACGATGGAGCCAAAGCCGATGTACACGGGCGGCGGTCCGGCGTCGAGGAAGGTTTGTAGGTCTTTCGGTGGAGTGTAATTGGGGGTTTCGCGGAAAAAGAACCCGGAGACGTCGATGTGGGCTGGCCAATCCGTGGGTTTGGGGATCAAAGCCGGTGACCAGCAGTATGTGAAAGGGATTGACAGTGTGGAAGCCAGCATCGGTCCTTCTGTGCTCGGTACGGGCTCGAGCCCAATTTTTTCGCGCCATTTGTTGATCACATCGCCGAGGCCTTGCCAGGTCATGACTTCGACTAGGATGTAGGATAGGTAGTTGGCGAGTTTAGGGTTCTTTTTGGCGTTCGTGATATTGGCGAGAGGATGCGGGAAGGATGATGTTGCAGTCCACGGCATGGTGAACATCAAGTGAAGTGGTACGCCCAGAGCCTCCGCGCAGTGGATGTGAGCGAAACCTGGTGGGTTGGAGATAATGGCGTCCGCTACGAATGGCTCTTTTGTGTGAGGATCTGGTTCGATGCAACTGCTCCAGCACCCTTCGAGCATCTCTACCATCATTTCGCGCTTGCGGGAGATGTCGCCCGCTCGCACGGATTTCATGCTAGGGATTAGACCTGGGTTCTTTACCATGTAGGACATCAAGTCCTCCGGGTCGCCGCCTATGGGATAGAATTCGAGTCCTGCGCCGTGGACGAAGGCCTCAAACTTGTTGTGCGTGGCGAGCCGTACGCGGTGGCCATATTTCTTCAACCCATTTCCTAGGGCAATGAAGGGCTGGACGTCGCCTCTGCTGCCGACCACTTGGATGACAATGTTGAGCCGGAGAGGAAATTGGTCTGGCGAGGCGTAGCGGATATAGTCTGGCGGTGGTGCGGTGGCCTTGCCGTCAGGCGGAAGTGTGATAAGCTTTGATAGTGTTCTGCTCAGTCTTGAGTCTATGTCAATGTCGATGCGGCCGTCCTCTAAATGCCTGTTAGTATGTCGTCTCCAGCGGCTGGGCATTGGTAGACGGTATACCTTTTGCCGTGACAGCCTCGCCAAGGTTGTCGATCATGACTGATCTTTCCTCGTCGCCATACTGTGGAGGCTCTTCCTCTATGGGCGCTGCTGTTGTCATGTCTCGCTTCTCCATCTCCGCGGCGTATTAAGTCGTGTATTGTGTATAGTGTACAGAGAGAGGAAAAAGCATTCCCTTACCTTCCAGGCGCTGACCCACCTTATGTACGGTTGTCGGCCAGTGCAGCCTTGTGAGAGTCTAAAACGGCCCTAGAAAAACGATGTATCTCAGCCACAAGAAAGTTATGGACCTGACATCAGAGCACGTCTCGAAAATAGCGACTTCTTCGCACTTGAGCCGATGTTGGAGCCTGCTGGGCGCTGGAGAAAGCCAATGCAAAGCTGTCAGTGAGCCAATCACGACTTGGGATTCGAGTCTCGGAAACCTCGCATTCGGATGCGAGGCATCGGGTTCGCAGACGTTATATCGCAAAGTACCCCGAATAATGTTAGCTGTGGCTTTGGCATCAGATAATATGGCAACATGCAGATGGGTTGTTGGGATGGACATTCGAATATATATAACGATATGTCTTCAGTCGATTCGATTCTTTCCAACCTTGCCAGCACACATATTCCTCTTCAACAACTACACTTGCACGATTGAAGCCTTTACTTATTAAGCCACATCAAACGACCATGATATCCGCAATAGTCTCCTTCGACGAGAAGTTGAAGCTCGCCGTCCACATCGCCCAGATATGCTGCATCATCGTCGCGATCGGGTTGTCAATAGGTCGATTCACGATCACCAGCCCCCCACCGTCGAGAGCCAACATGGTCTCTATCACTTTGGTGAGTATCATCACCAAACAACATCCCTGAGGGGATTTTGCCCAACAATCCAACCGCAACTCACTGACGAGATCACGTTCCAGGGCATCAAATCATTCATCGTAATCGGCTATCAACTCTTGACCGAGCACACCGACCGCTTCCGCAAATGGGCCAGCACGAAAGCAAACGCCAGTCTCAACGCGCTGGAAGTCGTCTTTTGGCTCGCCGTGCTCGTAGTCACCGGCAAGGGTCTCGGTCGCTCTTCAGGGTCAGCCGCTGCGGTTGAGGCTTTCATTCTGATTATGGCGATTATTTTGGAGTGAGTTGATCGATAGGTGGATGAAAGAATCTCACGTTGAGCATTTACTGACATGCTTGGACACAGAATCCTTTGTATTTGGATGGCCGGCTGTTCGATCAAGGCTCACCGTCGGGCGAAGATGTTTCGATCCAACTTTGGGGTCGCGACTGCTACTCCGACGTATCCCCAGACGATGCCCAGGAGCCATGGGTACCCTCCGTCGTCGATGCAAGAGAGGAAATAGAAGCCAGGAAGGGAAAAGATAGTTTGCTGGGGTCAAGATACAATCGAGGAGTGGATAGACATAGAATACGAAGTACGCTGCTTGGTTTCGGGGACATGCAGCCTTGCCACACCGGGGCGCGTGTTTCCTGAAATCGGTCAGCTAGGCAAACAACGTCTTCCAATCTTTCCGTATGTTGTGTGATCAGTCGAAGGAGGTGTGCATGTTCCGGAAAGTCAGTTGGAGTCGACGTTGGCGTCACACCGCTGTGAGTAGATTATGGTGGCATTGCATTGCCGTACCGTATTTTTGATCTCTCATAGCGCGTTTCTGTTATGCCGGATGGTCGATTAGGATTTCAGAGGTGCTTTGATAGGTCTGACTGGTTACTGTACCGTCTACACGTGGCGTAGTCCGAGGTTGCTGCGAGCTTCTGCCAATTGGGTCCTCTCATAAGTACTCAATGTATTGCATGCACTCGCATGCTGACGACGCTCTGCGTATGAGCAAGTGAAGTTCCGATCGCGGAGCTGGTGCTTATAGAAAACGATTTGTATGCCAGCAGCTACTGCGATATGTGGTGTATATTTCACGTGTGCGTCAGCCATGAGCATATTGAGCACGACGTCTGCGTCCGGCGAGCACGATGCTCACTTGTACTGTACTGTGTACAAGGCTTCGCCTCTCAACAAATGTTGACTCGTATGCAGGCAGGTTTGGTAAGGTCGATATATGAGTTTGGACATGGTACCGAAGATTTCAAATCATTGTTTGTGATGGCGACCGCAGGACCGTGGTAATGAATGCAGGTAGTATGCGTGAGTAATAGTTTTGGTCCGGCTACAAAGTTTTGTATCCTCCATGCAGCTTTGCGCCAGGTTTCACGTGTTGACTGGTGAGAATGATTGTAAGGCGCAGAAAAGGCGAGGCGAAACCACGTTCAACGTTCGCCTTGTATGGCAAATTGCGACTTGCCTCACGTTTCTGTACCCGATCCTTCAAGCCGGCGTTTGCTGCACGATTCATCACATGTTCCAGGCGGTCAGCCTTAGAGTAGCTGCGGAGGCACATAACAACGATGACGCTGACGCTGTTGGCAGAGTGACCATTCGTCTGTGCCGGGTGATGCTTGTGGGAAGTCCGGTTAAGCGCAGCATGACAGCGTCGGCCACGGTCAGGCGTGCCTGAGCGAGATTAAAAGGTGGTTAACGCGGAGCGAATGCCGGCTTGAGCGAACGAGCGAGTCACGAGGGACGGGAGGCCGAGTGGCAATCATAATGCGCACGCATGCGGACGCCGTACTGTTGCGTGGTACGGAGGTGAAGGCGCAGAAACCCGAATGTGATTCCGACCAGGAATTCGGTGAGTGTGAGAGGCAAATTTCATGCGGGAAAGCGTGGTCTTATAGGCATACATGGTCGCATACGCGCATGTAAAGTATACAGTGCAGTCGACTCAGCTCAGCGCAGGCGGCGGTGACACCGAAAGCTGCCTCAGATCAGCAGGGAGGCGAGTGGCAAACGGCAGATTGTAAATATAGGTGTTCATGCATAGCCGTTGGCGGCGCGCAGAAGCAAATGAGGAGCCGAAATTATTGCAGCGCGCTGGCATGTGGTCGCATAACCCAAAATCGCAGGCCGTAGGTGCATTGGCGTAGCCGGGTAGGTTTGAGACGGGAGACAGTAGTGGGCTGGGAATGCCTCGCAAACGATACAAGGCCTTAATATATGTATTCGCGGGAAGGCATGGTTACCGATGATGTGAAACAAATACATCTAGAAGCGAATCAGCTGACATGGAAGGCGAGAACTGCATGTATGCATGCATGGGGATCAGGTACATATGCATGTACTATCAGAGTAAAGGATAAATCATCGAGTGGAAGACGAGATGTCGCTACATGGTGATATCCCTGCGTGCGCAGGCTTGACTTCACAAACATCGACATGGAAGTATTCTTCAGGAAGGAGCGGTGACGGCTTCTCCCGTCCTCTCTCTCTGCAATCGTGAGAAGGATGGCGAGAATGGTTTCACGGATAAGTCTCGGGAATGAATGCCAAAGCATCTCTCGGCAGGATGTTCTTTGCAAGTCTTTCCAGCCATATCCATGGTTGTCTCATGCACGCCGGCCGCTATCCGCACACCAGTCTCTCTTCGCGTGCACTTGTTCCTGCAGCAGCAGCAGATCGGACTATCAGCACTGCAAAAAAACTTCTTCTTCCGCCCAGCAGACCGCTCGGCCTGCCTCTACCTTACCCATTCTGCCCTTGGCGTCATCCCGCCGCCGCCGTCGCCGCCGCCGCCATCGCTGACACTCTCTGTCGTTGCAGTGAGACAGCCAGCGGACCCCCCTGATGCAAGGAGTCCATGCAGCGTGCACATCCAACATCTGCGCCTGCTGGACCACCCCGTAACCGTAATAATGTACCCTAACCACCACACCAGACCTTCCTTGCCTCGACTGCTGCGTGCATCTCACTCTACCGCACTCTCTCACGGCGGGTGACGTGAGCAGACGATCCTCTCTTTCTTTCTCCCACTTCCACTTTCCTTCCCGTGCCGCTCCGTCTACACCTGCGTTTCCTTTGAACACTTCTCGCTACCTTCGTTCTCTGTCTCTATACCGTTGTATCGCCACCTCACTTTCCTTCCGGTTCGATCGCCACCAGAACACAGGTCGTCCTCTCGCCCCGCTACTTGCGACTCACAGCGCACGATCTGTGTTCACACTCGTTTCATCCCATCGACGCTTTCTTTGTGCTCTAATCCGACCTCCGTCACACCAGCTGCTTGCGGCTATCTCAGACCTCAGAACCACAACAGTCTGTCCACGCCGAAGCCAGCACAGAGGTACGCTCAGAACATTCCATTCCCGGTTCTCAGATCGCACCTTCATGGCATCGTGGCCTTGAGGAACACCAGCATGCTTCATGCGGCTTTCCGTTTCAACGACCATATGCTGTGCTCGTTTCACCCGTGTCACTTCGGCGCTTTTGCTGATGCGTGTTCCCAGGCTGTTTTAATTGCAAGCGCATATTGGGCGGTTGTCTGCTTTTCGACCTGTCTCTTTGATCGCTCGCTCGCTCGCTTTTCTTCTGATCAGGTCTTACCTGCCGGTTCTAGACACGTCATTTCTTTCGGTTGCAGCTGGCTTTCACTTTCCGTCTGCAAGAAGCATTCACTGTCGCGGCGCCCTTGCGGCAAGATCAACAAAATCTGTCTGTAAAAGCCCAGCGAGTGCTCTCACAATCAACAAACATGGCACCCACAGCCAACACAAACAGCATGCCCAATCGTGAAAAGGCACCTGCTGCCTCGCCCGCAATTCACGACAACAATAATTCCAGAAAGTCACAAGGTCGTAACAAGATCAGGAGATCCTCTAATCCTTGTGACAACATGAACCACGTCACTGGGTCCATGAGTTCAGCGCAATTCGAAGCCGATTTCTCAGAACCCACATCAACAAAGTCCCAATCAATGAACACGCCTCAAGAGCACGACATCCAAGCGGAGATTGAGAAGCACCTACTCGCCAGCGGTCCCCGCGGTGCAGACCTCCTTGTAGCGTTCCGCGATGCTTCAGTACTGCCGCCCATAACACCCGATTCTCTCGCCGAACTCGACATGCCCAGGATCATCAACAACCCGAAACTCCGCCATGACGTCAATTTCGACCGCGAACTACATTTCAGGCCTAATCTGGACGGTGCGCGAGGCCAGCAGAAGATTCAATCGGCGAACGACTACTGGAAAGCGCTGGAAGCGGAGCTGTACATGCTGGATCTCGTGCAAAGGACGCGCTTACAGAACAGCGGAGCAGCTGACATCGATTACTGGTCAAGTCTCATGCGCGAGAGCAGGAGGAGGCTACCAAATATTTTCGAGGCGGTCCGCGATATCCTCGTGACCCTCGTACCGGATCAAGATCAGGCAAAAATTAGAGAGCGACTGGATGTCGACCTGCTTATGCAGCAAATTGACAACGGCGTTTGCGATCTCGTTGATCTTGCGAATTGGCTGGGGAAGGTCCTGAAGAATCACTGCGCACCAATGAGGGACGGTCTTGTGGATAAGATGCGGAAGAGCATAACTGAGGGTGCACAACAAGCGGATCAAAAGCTCATGGTCAGTGGTCTGCGGCAATTGCTCAACCTTTTGGAGCATATGAAGCTGGATGTCGCAAACCACCAAATAAGACACATTCGTCCGCTCCTCATTGCCGACACGATCAACTTCCAGAAGCGCTACAACGACCACCGCATCGGGCTTGGCAAATTGAACCCGGAGCTTGCAAGGTCATGGCTAGAGCAAGAATGCGAACACCTGGGTCTCTTGGAGGGAGTTCTACCATCTTACCTCGACACTATTACGCACTCTCTGCTGCGCGATTTGCTTTTCTGCTCAAGCACCACCAGTCTCACCTCTACATTCTACCTCGACCTCGAACGCTTGCGGGCCATCCGCGTGGACATGCACAACATGATCTGCCAACGCATCTGCGGCGACATCTTCATCGAGCTGATTGAACTCGGAGCATCGAGATACGACATTCCCAATGCACTGAATGGACTGCGCTCTTCCCTCTCCGCAATTGTCGGTACGCAGGGTCTCTGGACTGAGCGCATCGAGAACGTCGCTGCGGAAATTGTACGAATCGTGCTAGGTCTCGAAGGACGTGTCAATCCGTATGACGCAGATTTGATTAGCCATGCAGAGCGTAAGCTGCAGGAATATCTGGAACCTACGTCCGCCGTCTTCAGTGAGCATGCGAGACAAATGCTCGAACGCCTTTTGCCCAAGACCAAGCAATGCGTCAACGCGCACTGCAAATTCACAGCGATTGAGCTGCAAGAAGCACTTGTTCCTCCCATGCCTTCTGCGCCGACCACCCACTCCCTCGGCATGGGCGCCATTTGCGAACCCGTTGCAACCGCAAAATCTGCCGATCCCGACATGGACCTCGTTCGCCGCTTTGCCCACATCGTCGTACTTCACTGGCAAGTCTGGGCTGACCTTGTCTACCTCGTCGAGCCCGAGCCGGAGTATGGTCTCTCCTCACCGCCGCCTTCTGCATCACCTGAACCCGTGACGCGCGCGGTATTCGACCAGGGCCGCAAGTTCATTCCCAGCGCTGTAACTACCGACTCGGAAGAGAATGGCATGCCTACCCCCGCGCCATCTCCGGACCCTGAGTCGGATTTGGCAGATAAAGATGCAGCAGACTCCATCGAAAACCCTACGCCTTTTTTCTCGTCGGAGGATCGTGGCCTCTAATGCCCCGGAAGCCCGCAGTCTCAGGCATACGAAAGACAGGTTTTGGTCTCCAACAAATGTTGAAGACCACAACTCTCAATCTGAAGTTCATTGGCATTACGGGAACTCGCGGCTCTGAAGTTCTACCACCCCCAAACAGCGGTCACAACCCCTGCACAGACCACATCTCAACTCATCCCGTCAGACTGCTCCCGCCAAAAAAACAAGAGAGCGAACACCACTTCACCACTCTCCACAATTCTCGGTCCATCAGCATCGGCGTTCTCACTCACACGGCAGTCACAAATCACCGGGCATGCTGTTTTGTTCCTTTCTCATTCCTGGAGAAGATACCTGCACAACTCCAGATTTCATTTTTCTTTTCTTTGTTCATTTTTGGATACCGGCATTTTCCACCCTTGCCTTGCTTTCTTTCCTTTTCTTTTCCTTTTGGGTCACAAAGTACATGATACCCCTTTTCCCACCCACTACTTTTCCTTTTTCTTATCGGAGTTTTTCTTTTGCTGCTTTTGTTTTTCCCTTTTTTGCTCTTAGGTTCCATCGCTTGGGTTACTCGGGAGAAAGAATTTGGTCAGTTTCAGGACAGAACAGGAGAAGTTTTTTGTACATAGGAGCTTCTGGTTAGGGAACGATTGGGAGGGTTGATTAATTGTGCTTGGGCGGGCAAAAAACCAGCAGTGTGATAAGGCCCCTTGGTAATTTTCGGAGAGTGAGAGGATGGATGGATGGGATGGGTTTGGTACTAATTTTTACTTGTTGGCTTGATGGGTTACCAGTACTTTATAAGTCTTTTAGATGGGCTTTTTCTGGCTTTGGTTTAGGTTTACTTTTTACTTGCTTTTTCATTTGATAATTGATAAGTGATAAGACTGAGTTGGCTACCTTTTGGATGATGATCCTTTTCTTTTCTCATTTCGTTTCATGTGTCAGTGAGTGTGAGTGTGAGTGAGTGAAAAGCAGTTTTATTTTGGTGGGTCTCTATTGTACATCGTGCTATGGAAATGCTGAGGTGGCTGGTGGGCGCCGCTTTTGGGAATTCCGCAGCCTGTGGTAAGTGAAGTCTTGCGTGTACTTCCTTTCTTCTCGAGAAAGGGCATGCTGAGGTGGCTGGCGAGCTTTGCTATTGAGAGAAGCCAACAGTGTGTTGAGTGAGATTTTGAGTGTACTCGCTTTCTCCATAACGAAAGCGCGAAATGTTCAGAAGGTTTCGCTTTTGAGCGCCCTACGCTCTGTGTCATGTACAGTTCTGAAGAAGATACCCCTTTGTTCTCGAGAAAGCAAACTCTGAGACAACTGGAGAGCTTCGCTTTTGAAGACTAGCAGCCGTTGTTAAGTGAAGTTCTCCGAGTCAACTGTAGGAGATCTGTCGAGGGAGGAGACGAGGCGGGCCTCCTTCCACTCTGGAAGACTGGTCAAGCTAACGGCCAATCTGACATAGCGCTCGATGGCAGTTCTGTCACTTGGGACTGGTCGGATTCGAAGGTGTTGTAATTGAGGACGTTGATTGGTGGTGAGGTATGAATGGGTGGATCTCAGTGCGTGCTTCCAGTTCACTGGACTTTGAGCGAGCATCCTTGATGTCGAGAATACTTTTTGATGGGAGCTGTTTTTGTCGAGAGCGATTGGTATCAACAGCTAGTGTGTTGAAGGTTTGGTGACGTTCGGCATTCTTGGTGGCGGAGGGTCGGAGGATGACGAGCGATGTGTAGATGATGTTGTGAGTGGTTTGGTGGGGGCAAATCAGCCGGAAGCTCTGAGGAAATATCGATGTGGCTGAGCAATCAATCCGAGTCGGTGTAGTCTCTGGCCCAGCCAGGGTGAATTTTGATCAAGCCAATGCATAGGCTGTCAACAACCTTTTCGACTTCCTCCCACGGCTGATACATCATCATACTGGCCATCTTCTCCAATCCAAATCGAAACTCTACCTCTTGCCCTTCATTCGTAGAAAGCTCCACGCTGAATTCTCCTTGGTCTTGCAATTCGATGTCCTGCCCATGGGCTGCCTGGAGCGACTTCTTCAGATTATTCCAATGCTTTAATCCCTTCTCTTGCACCACATATTGTTTTGTGGAAATGTCAATATTGGGAGCCAGAGCATCCCGTTTTCTGTTCCACAGTATCTGCGCTGCAGGGTGGCAGTCTTTAATTATCAAAAGGAATTTGTTTTCGTTGTAGAAGATGCCAATCGCTTCTTTGCGGATGTGCTTGCATGTGAACAGCAGAGCGGGCTCTGGAATACCATTCTCCTCTGTGACGTCGACCCATCCGTCATCCGTAGCGGGTGCGTAGCTGTAGATTCGGTTGCGGAGCTCTGGTGGTAGCTTGTACAGTGTTGACGTGGTGAAGGCTTGAAGAGCGGCGTGCGCTGCCTTGCTTCGACGGCTTTCTTTGGAGCTCGGTGCCTTTCGCTTCTTTGCCGCTGGGACGCCTGCAGGAGTAGATTTGGTCTTTTGTCCTTTGCGAAGAGCTTGGATCGAGGAGGAGGCCATCTTAGAGCTTGCTGTTAAGTCGATGCTTGCGTTGGTATGATGATTGCCGATGTGCGCGGTAGCTGTTGAGTGGGCCGACAGATGTGAGGAGTAGCGAGGTGATAGACTAACGGAAGTGATGCTGTGAGCTGTAGCACTTTGGAGATTGCTGGACCGGTGTAGGCTCAGGTGAGCGCGTGCTGCCTAAGCCAATTGCGGTCTCAGCATACGAGAAGGTGAGGTCATCGCGGACTTGGTATTCACTTCTCATGTGAATTCAGTCAGGTGCTTCAATGGACGAGAAGTGGTGTCTAGCATGCGATCGCGCATAGCAGCTGTGTTGCACTGATCTGTCATTCACTGTGGGTCATTATGTACATTTGTCGCCATTTGTATCTTACAGATCTCATGAAACCGGTAAAGCCTCTCCTTCCGCAGCCCTTTCCTGTCAATGCTCACCATGAGGCGCCCTTTGTCCCAGCCGTAGTGTTACAAGCCAACCATGACCTCTGGGCAAACCCGCGCAAACCCAACGATCGCCTACTCATCATCCGTCTCCCTCTTTCCAAAAGCATAAGCCAGTCCACCGCTCACAGCGTTCGCAACACAAAGGCCAACAGTCGCACCTCTCACCAAACCTCTCGCACCGAACTTCGAGCCAAAACCCTGCTTCCTCCTTCCTGCCAGGACCAGATACGCGGCGCTCCATGCGGACGTCAGACCCGCGCTGTCGGTTTTGAAGCCGTTGATGTTGAGGTATGAGGAGAAGAGTAGGATCGGCGGGAACAACATGGGAAGAGTCTGGAATGGTCGCGCATGCTGGGCGAAGACGAGAGTGGCTAGGAGGGTGGGTGGGAGGGGGTTCTCTGGTTATGGTTGTTAGTGAAGTCCAGTTGGTGGAGTTCAATGGGGCTTCGACGTACCTCCCCATGCTTTGGCGTATTGCAGAGCGCCCTGCTTGGCCTGCTCTTCGGTTGATTTGTCTGGCATAGGCATGGTGTGTAGCGGTCTTAATATGGAGTTTGGGAGATTGGGTTCCTTGACAGACGAGTGAGAGGCCTAGATGATTGCCTTTGAACGATCGGCACGCGACTATGGTGTTGAAGTGACGTTGTATGGATCTTTGATGCCTCAGGCACTATATTTTTGGATTGAACATACATGTATTGCCTACGAGGCGATCGTCTTGACATCTTCGTTCGTGTGATGAGAATTGGGAGAATATTTACTCCTTTATACATGTGGCGATGTGTCTATACACATCACTGACTATGCGGTACAGTGCTCACCTGAACGAATAGGCATGATCGAAGGCCGCAAGCGTGGAGTTCACTTACTAACTGATAATAAACGATCACATCAAGCCAATCTTCAAAGTACAGCGAACGATGGAAATAGAAGTAGTAAATAAGAGATCGCGACCATACTCAACACTGCCATTGGATGAAAGTGGTTTGTTAGGTCATCAACGTGATCACCACCGTGAAGATAAGATGATCAAGCCACATTTCCAGAACAGCGGGACTTCACAATCGGACCCTTCTCTCTCCAACATCCAGCGGCTTCGACTTCGACTTCTCCCGGCCGGCGCAATCCCTCCACTTCACAGATCGGCCAAACACATAACACACTTTTTGCGCTTCTGTCGCCTACAAACACACCCTATACCTGAAACCAGCAGACCTACTCTATCCCTGCATCGCGCCTCTCCGCCCACGTCTCTGCCTCTCCATACACACTCCCCGCATTCGCCTGGCCTGCCATGGCCTCTAATGGCGACTCTAAACACCGCACTCACGACGATGGATCCTCAACCCGCGCATACACCGTAGAACAAAAAGCCGCCGTCCTGCGAGTAAAGAAATGCGGCAACACGGATTACTACGACATTCTGGGTCTGGAGGAGAAGAAGGCAGTCTGCTCCGATGGAGAGATTAAGAAAGCCTACAGGAAGTTGAGTTTGTTGACGCACCCGGATAAGAACGGATACGCTGGCGCAGATGAGGCATTCAAGAGTATGTGACGAGCACTTGCCACGAGGATCTCTCCAGGGGAGACACATGCTAACAGCCGCTGAAGAGGTCTCACGAGCATTCCAAATATTATCGGACCCGGACAAGAAGTCGAAGTATGACAAGTTTGGCGGCGATCCAGAGTCGCGATTCTCTGGCGCTTCAGCGTCGGGCGCATCACCATTCTCTGGATTTGCTTCTCAGCGCGCACCCCGAGGAGGACCTATGTTCGATGAAGAGATCAGCCCCGAAGAGTTGTTCAGACAATTCTTTGGTGGAGGCATGGGAGGAGGTCCCTTTGGTGGACCATTTGGTGGAATGGGTATGTATCACGCGATTGCGATTCCAGGTTCTTGTGCTAACAAGAACTCAACAGGCGGCAACGGCTTCGTTTTCAACATGGGCGGAGGACCCGGAGTGAGAGTACACCAATTCGGCGGCGGCGCACCGCGAAGACGCCCACACAACCACGCAAACCAACAGCCAGCCTCACCACTCGCCGCTCTGCAGTCCCTTCTCCCGCTGCTTCTCCTCTTCATCGTCCCGCTCCTTTCATCCCTCTTCTCCGGCGCAGCCACCACCTACCCCTCAGTCCGATTCGAGAACCCTCTCCCACCACAAACACTACACCATATATCCGCAAAACTGAAAGTCGACTACTACGTAGACCCCCAAGATGTCCCAGACTACACTCCCAAAAACTGGAAAGACTTAGACAACTACGTCGAAAATCGGTACATCTCGCGTTTAGGCTCGGAGTGTGACTTTGAACAAGCGCAGCGACAACGGGCCTTCCAGGACGCGCAAGGCTTTTTCAGCAGAGACGAGGTCAAGTGGGAGCGCGCGAAGAAGATGCAGATGCCCGCTTGCAAGAAACTCGAGGGCTGGGGTCGCATGCGTGCGTACTGAAGGGGTATATGATGGCCGAGAGAGAGAGAGCGTTTGTTTTCTGGCATCCGCAGCATACGTGCTGATATTTTTGAGCGGACCGATGACCACATTTTTGTATAGCGATTAAAATATTTACATTCGACATCATCACTTGGACGTTCATCCAATCCTGCAAGGTAGGCTTGACTGACTACCCTTCCTGTTCAATAGCTCCGGGGGTTTCCACATCTTTTCACAAGCGGCGCGAATGTTTTAATCGCCTTCGATGACAGGCAGATGCTGATTCATGGTTGACTTTTTTTGACAAAGAGCTTTTCGCTGCTGATAAAATACATGGTATAGAAGAGAAAGATAAAACCCAGTCCGCGCATGTTTCTTGTTCATACCCCAGCCGAAAAAAGAAAAACGCCACTCGAACCCCTAAAAGAAGCTTACAAACAAGACAAACCCGATCAGAAACACCAAGAACGTCTTCAGGATCAACCCAAGGAAGAATCATCCACTCTACGCGCTGGTGCCATCGTTAGGCGCCCAAGTCTGCGACTCGCCGCCCTGAGCAGGCTTGCCCTCAGCAGGCTTACCCTCCTCAGCAGCAGGCTTCTCCTCCTTGTCAGACTTGTCGCCACCGAGCAGGCTATCAAGGCCGAGCTGACGCTCCTTGATACCACCAGTGAGCTTGCTGATAGGGACCAAGTCATCCTGGCGCGCCTTGAGCACACCTCCAAGACCTCCAGCGGCGCTGGCGGGAGAAGAAGACTCAGCCGCGGGAGCGGACTCGGTCGCGTTAGAAGCGGGGGCGGCACCCTTCTCGGCAGGCGGGCCTTGGGGAGCTTTCTCGTCACCCTCGGAAACGACCTTGGGCTCTTTGGGCTCCTTGGGAACGTCGCTTTCCTTGTCCTCCCCGCCGCCCATGAGGCTGTCGAGGCCGGGGATGCTCTGGCGCTTCTTCAGGATACCTCCAAGACCGCCGGCGGCGCTGGCGGGAGAAGAGGACTCAGCAGCGGGAGCAGACTCAGTTGCGTTAGAAGCGGGCGCGGCACCCTTATCGGCAGGCGGACCTTGAGGAGCTTCCTCTTCACCCTCGGAGACGACTTTGGGCTCCTTGGGCTCCTTGGGGAGATCTTCGTCCTTGTCCTCCGAGCCGCCCATGAGCCCGTCGAGGCCGGGGATGCTCTGGCGCTTCAGGACGCCACCGAGGCTACTAGTGGCGTCGGTGGGAGAGGCGGCGTCATCGCCCTCAGCGGGTGCCTCCTCGGCAGGAGCTTCCTCGCCCTCAGCAGGCGTCTCCTCGGCGGGAGCTTCCTCACCCTCAGCGGGAGCTTCCTTGGACTCGTCCTCGCCCTCACCAGAAACGACCTTGGGCTCTTTAGGCTCCTTGGGGAGGTCGTCGTCCTGCTCCTCTTCGCCGAGGAGGGAGCTGACGTCTTGACGCTTGGTTGCGCCGCCGCCGGAGAGAAGGCCAGTGACCTGGTCGAGTTGACGCTTGCTGGCTCCACCACCAGACAGGAGGCCGGTGACCTGGTCGAGTTGACGCTTGCTGGCTCCACCGCCGGAAAGAAGACCGGTAACCTGGTCGAGCTGACGCTTGCTGGCTCCACCGCCAGAGAGAAGGCCAGTAACTTGATCGAGTTGACGCTTGCTCGCACCGCCACCGGAGAGGAGGCCGGTAACCTGGTCGAGTTGACGCTTGCTGGCTCCACCGCCGGAGAGAAGACCAGTGACTTGGTCAAGTTGACGCCTTGAAACCTCAGCGGGCTCGACGGTCAGCGACTTCTCGCTCAGACCGGGGGTGACAGGGTTGATGGGCGCGGCGACGGCAAAGCCAGCGGCCGTGACTGTGATGAAAGTCGAGAGCTTCATGATTGTGAGGTTCGTCCGGGTTGTTGTGTTTTAGGTTTTTACAGCTGCAAGAGTCTCCAGGACCGAAAACACAGATGATTAAAGAACGTGTATTAAGGAATGACGATGGTTAGTAAGTCGTTCTGAATAGAGACGGAGAATGAACAAATCAAAAGATTGAATATCAAGAACCGCGGAGCGTCTTATAACACTCCTACCACAGGAGTCCATGTCCGTGAACGCGTCACCCACAACACCTGAACATGCCTTCGCAAGGCCCGACAGGAAGTTGCCGCATCCCCAAACACCTAACCACAGCAGCAAAGGGGGCCTTCCTAGACAAGGTCTCGATTACGATCAACCGTCGAAGAGGCA
>MSJI02000811.1:17585-63028 GCA_001931905.2 Cladosporium sp. IMV 00045 | reverse complement strand
AATCCCTCGTAATCGGCAGCATTTCTGTTCATGCCAAACATCATAATCACAGCGCGCTGCACCGACGACGGTTTCAGCCGCTGTCCATCGCTGCCTAGAGAGTAGTAGTTGAGCAGTGTGAGCTGGTCGTTCGCTCCTAAAGGATCGGAGATGCGGAAGTATGCTACTTCAGAGCCTTCATGCGAAGGGAGTGTTCCAGAGATCGTGTCGCCTGCGTACTGCTGAGCGACAGCCGCGACGCCGAAGAACGCAAGAAGGGTGGAGGCGGGGAAGAACATGGTGCGAGAGTTGATGTTGCGGGGATGTAAAACAAATTCTGCAGAGAACATGAAGCGATACAAACACTCTTATTGTAGCAGTCAGCGAGCATGTATTCTTAGAGCAAGGGTGGATTCGCGATCGCCAAAGATCTTCACGCAACGTTTGGTTCACCCATCCCACCCTAGCCGATCATCATCGTGTTGCAATATGTATCTCGTATTCTTTTTCGCGGAAAAGGTCATTCGGTTGTCGGACGACGTCTTGCTGGAAAGGTGTATGGTAGGGCAAAGTTTCGATGTGTTGTGGCTTCTTTGTCTCAAGGCTCAACCTAATCACTCGTTGAAGCTACTTGGCCAAATGGTCATAATCTTCCAGATGAATCACTGAAGATTCTCCAAGGCTCCTCATTTCTTCATCGAGTATCTAATGTTAGCGACATGCAGGAAGATTTTCCCATGTAGAAACCAGCAAAGCCACAAAATTAATAGGGATCGTCAGGAACACGGCAAATTTCAAGGTTAGAGTTTAGGTTCAGCGTTGACGCCACGAGCCGTGAAGCTTGTGACGCGTATTCAAGATGTCGTACCCAGCACATCTCCTGAAAACCGAATACACAACAATACCATTTGCAGAGGTTACCAGTCTTGTGGCATTGATACTCTGGAGGTAGATTTACGTACCTCAATTCAGTCTGGAGGGCGCTCGTACTCCGCGGCTGCTTCGTGTCGCGATATGGTTGGTCAAACGCGAAATTTCCCACCTCAATAATCAAGTAAATGCTTCTTCGGTGCAGACAAGCTCAGGGGAGGGCGGGAGATAAGCTATACGGTCTTTTACGATCATCTGCAATCTTTGCCTGCCTACGCAACGCCCACGGAATTCCAACCTTCGATCAGTCGTTCTTTTACGCAATTCCCTGAAAGCCTCAAGAGTCGACTCGTACCTTGATGCACTGGTGGATCAATCACGAGGTCTCTCGATGGTCAACCGATCCATGGCCAAGGATATCTCGTCTTCTTGTGCTCTGTTCTCAAGAGCAATCCGTCAAATCATCTTGCACGACTAGTATGTCGGAGTTCCTTGCCAAGTGCTCGAGTGCTTTGGTCTGGTTCTTGAAAAGCAGATCTAGCAGTCCGCTCATGATCTCGTTCTGTGCCTTCTCAAGCCTCCTGGCATCCAGTGTTCCAATGACTTGCTCAACCACCGGCTTTGACGAGACCAGAAGCGGGTAGTCCATGAGAAGTATTGGAATGTCCATGAATGAATAGTGCTGCGTGTCCCGCACGGCCAGCAACATCTTTGCAGCGTCCACATTCTGGTAAAACTCATCCCAACCGGGCAATGGCGGAACAGTATTATTGGCGATTCTCGTGGACGCCACCAGCACAAACGGTTTACCTTTGAAGCCCTGCTCGCCCACAGGACCAAATACAGTGCCATCAAAATTGAGGCCGCCGATGACAGAAGAATCTTCCTGGGCACATATGGCGGCTGTGGCGCCTCCGAGCGAGTGACCGAAGACGGCGACCCTTTGGGAGTTATATGTTTCCGGAAAATTGCCCAAAACTCTCGACATGAGTGTTGTGTTGAAAAGCTGGGATGCGAGGAAGGACACATCGCCGGTGCGGATCTTCATTCGTCAGTCTCCTTTACATCATTGGTTGAGGTGGCGTTGCAGTCTACTCGTACCTTCAATAAATCCAACAACGCCGTTGAATTGTCACCGCTAATTGTTCCCAGGTCGAGAGTCGAATTAGCAACACTGCCATCGGGAAACTCCACCACATACGTCTCGTGAGTGTGATCGACTGTGATGACGATATGACCTAGACTCGCCAGAGATCTCGCCAATGCGCCGTAAAGAAGCCTCGAGCCGCCCAAACCTGGCGAGAAAACAGCGATGGGGAAGGCTCTTCTCTCGGAGCTATCCGTCTTGACCGTAGACATGTTGCAGAACTCCATCTCGAAATTGTCAAGCATGCCTTTCGGTAAGCCTAGCTCGGTACCTACTTGACCAAAAACAGTGGCGGTGCGCGGCGGTAGATACGGTACAACTTCTGGATCACAGTGGTGTCCGGCAGCGATGGGTAGATACGCCGAAGCCATGAAGCGGCGTTTGGTGTCTGGCTCGGGCGCCAGGGGATCTGTTCGATTCTGGTCGATGAGCTCAAAATGCTTCACAGCGACAGAATAGGGACCTGGCGGAGACGGGACAAGAAGAGCTCGTGTGGCCCCAAAGAACAGAATAATCATCAGAAAATGCATATTTGTTGGAACTCAGCAGATTTCGTGAATTTCGATCTCGAATGGATTTTCCGGAATAACAGTCGATGGGCGGTCTACTTATATTGTATGCCTCCAAGAGCAAAACAGTGATCCATCAATAATGCATGGTGCTAGGACATTGACATTGTCAAATGGGAATTATGAAACAAATACGAGAACATTCAGCGCGGTCTGTAGTTCCGCGCTGAAGTCCTGCTTTGGGAGAGAAAGTCTGTAGGTATGGAGAATTACTCGTTCATGTCTTCTCAAAGGCGACGTCTCCACCAAAAAATGCCTTTCGTGGTCCTTCGAGCTTATTGGCTGCTTCGTACAAATCTCAGGCCTCAGGAATCGCTTATGCAGGTCTCGATCCTTCGTCTAGCTCGGCTGGGCAAGTGATCCGGGTTTGAGCGATCTCTCGTGTCAGCAACCGCATCTTCTCTTGGTTTGGCATGACAGAACCAGAGACGCAAGCGAGTACGCTAGCCAAGATGAGGGAAGGTACAGAATATATTGATGATCGTTTCAAGAACGATGAGACAGCAGCAAAAACCTTCTCTCTTGTGATCGTGCTTTTTGCGTTCATGGGTACCCATTGACAAGTTGCACGCTGATGCGATGCGCTGCCGCCTCCCAGTCGGCTCGACTTTACCACTCCACTTCCTTTCTCGACAATGGCAGAAGAGCTGATTTCCGCGCGCTCTAAGCGTCAAAGAGGTCCCTATTCACGTATGATCTGCCTTGGATGTCAGCAAAGACGCATCCGCTGTGAGCTACCCAGCGAGACCGAGGTTCCAGGTCCAGGAGAATGCCTAAATGTACAGACGCCTTGCTACCGATGCAACAGACTAGGCATTCCGTGCATTGTCCGGCAAACTGTCTTGGGGAGACCTTCCACCGATGATAGCTCGATGTCTGTAACAGAGTTACCCTCTGTGAGCAGTGCCGAACCTCCGGCCAGATTGACGGCACAAGCTAACCGATGGTTGTCTCCACCACAAGAAGAGGCAGCACTCAATATCAGCGCTACACCTGGATGTGGCACATTAAGTTGCCGCGAAGATGCTCCGGCCTTCGGAACAATGCTCAGCAAGCCAGGTGACAAGTCACACCACTATAGCACACAGCAAGAGCTGATCTTACCCTCTGCTTTCTCGCCACGACATGCCGAGACTGCTCCTGTTAGGCCGGAAAAGATGCAGATCCTCCCGTTACGACGACCACCAGCTCTAGTGGACTCCGATGTGCCACGCAAGAGCATGAAATTGGACTCCAGCGGTGGCCAGACTACTAAAACAAAGCATGCTAGGGCTAGCAAGCCCAAAGTGCGGACAGGCTGCTTGACATGTAAGATCCGCAGGGTAATGCTCACGCAATCAAGCCTTCGAAGATTCTTCGAGCTGCTTACTTTCTGCCTTAGGTGAAATGTGACGAGACGAAGCCCGCTTGTATCAAATGCAGTAGCACGGGGCGAAGATGTGATGGTTATACCGAGCCTCCTCCAAGGAAGAGGAAATACGAAAACGTCAACAGCAGTTTACCTGTCTGTCCTGTGCCAACGAGGGGGCTGGCTTTATCTGCTCTCAAGACGACATCCAGCGAGTCTCGGGGGCTGGAATATTTCTGCGTGAAGACGGCGCCTTACATGGGCATGTACTTTGATGGCGAGTTCTGGAGCGGTCTCATCCTTCAAGCGAGTATCTCCGAACCGGCGATTGCACATGTTATGGTTGCTGTGGGCGTCTTCGCTGAACGCCGGGAGAGTCTCGATACCGAAGGACAGCCCGCTTCACAAGTACGTTCAGGGGGAACACAAGGGGATGCAGCGGTCCTCAATCGAAAGCGAATATCTTCTGGAAACGACCCCGTGGCTCTCATCAACTACAACAAGTCAATCAGTTTATTGAAGAGATACTCTTCATCTGAGAACACAGAAACTGTCTTATTGGCGGCCATCCTTTTCGTTTGCGTCGAGTTTCTCCGAGGAAACGATGAGGCCGCTCTACAACACTTCAAAGGCGGAATGGCCATCATCATGCAAACTTTTTCCCGTGCGGATAGCTCTCCCAGTTCAAGAGAAATGGCCAACCGCATCAAAGCGACCATAATGCCGTTTTTCAATCGTCTGGAGATGCTCTACATGCTCTTCGGTAACGATACAGCCTGGCCATACCACGTCACCCTTGAAGAAAGCATCCCTGCCACATTCTTTTCCGTCAAAGAAGCTCGCGAAAGCATCGTTCATCTCATGAACCTCTCCCTGGATTTCGTGCGCAGCATGGGCCTCTTGAAGTACTCCCCATCGCCTCTCCCTTCTTCTGCCCTTGGAGAGCAAGCGGCCTTGCTGTGTCACCTGGAACTGTGGCGTTCGGTCTTCTCGGCGTACCAGACCGAGCACGCCTCGCAACTGACCTCCTCCGACATCTACGCCAGCAACGTCCTCGAAATCCACTGCATCATCGCCTCAATCTGGGTGAGCGTGTGCACATCGCCCTTCGAAAGCGCAAACGACGCCCACATCCCCTCCTTCACAAGGGCTGTGACGCTCGCAGAGCAGCTCTCCTCGTCAGCGGCGGCAGGCACGTCCGCACAACGGGCACGGTACAGCAACACCTTTCTGCTCGACATGGAGATCGTGGGGCCAATTCACTGGGTGAGCATCAAATGCAGGGATCCGAGCGTGAGAAGGCGGGCGATAGCGGTGCAGCGCAGCACACAGCGAAGGGAGGGCATTTGGGATTCGAAGGTGACGGCGGCGGTGGCGGAGAGTGTCATGGCGGAGGAGGAGGCGGGTCTCGATGTGGAGCATGGGCAACTGCCGTGCGAGGCGGCAAGGGTGCATTTTTCGAGTTTGGACTGGGGGGCGGGGATCTCTCCTGTGAGGACTGTCATAACACATCAGACGAAGCCGTATGGCGTGTATGGGGATTGGCATGTTTGGCAGGAGGTGATTTTGTATGAATGAATTGTTAGTAAGGTATTGATCTGAGGGAATAGCTGACGGCGGTGCTTGTCTCGGCTTGAATGGGGGGAGGGAGCAAGATAAATCCATTTGAAGGTCAGTCGGTGATCTGGACGAGATTACTACCTCGCGCCGCGATCATGTCAGAGGATGATTGAGAAAGGTCAGAACGGACTGGGGACTGAGTGCCTGAGAAGCAGACTTGATCCAGAGCATTGTACTTTCATTCTTCATCTGAAATAAATCATCATCAATTACTGCCGTTACGCAGCGCATTCGTCATAGGGGCATGATTCCAACTCCACACCTGTCGTGTCTCGGCAAATCAGACCGCAGAGTTCCGGAAGCATAGCAGCATATTTCTCGGTTGCCAGCATCCGTGCTTGGAGCATCTACTGCTTCTTCTTGCCGGTATCAACACCCAGTTCTACGGGCAACACGGTGCCATTGAACTCAGCCATGGTCAAGCCATAATGGCTCTTGATCCTCGGCTCCCAGTTCTCCGCGAATCTTTCCTCAGTAAGCATGGGAACCAAATCGTCGACGCGACCGCCGAAAATGGTCAACATGGTGGACGAATTGGCGCTGCCGAACATGTTGTGGAACAGACTCTCAGAGTATTGCGGGTTTTCCTTCCTAGCCTCGATCCTCCTCTTGCTCAGAGCCCTGCTGAGATCGGCCTTTGTGAGAAGCTTCTCGCCATTAGGGCCCTTGCCAGTGGCGCACTCGAGGAGCCACCTGACGAGCTCGAGATCTGGCTTGCCTTGATCCGGGACCAAGGCGGAGTCGCGACGGGTCAGACTGGCATCGTGCTCGATTTCGTTGTGCTTGCTGAGCTCTTCGAGGTCGAAGCTGTCGGACCAGTAGGAGCGGTTGAGGAAGTTTGCGGCGAAGGACGGGACGAAGAAGCAGAATGTTGGCGCGAAGTTGTAGGTCTCGTGGATGGTGCGCTTGAGGTCGCGGAAAGTGATGTTGCGGCCGGAGTGAGGAAGGATGCCGTGGTTAGCCTGTGCAATGATGGGTCAGCTGGCTGCAGAGCTTGCCATTGGGCGAAATGAAATGGAAAGGCTCTTACCATAGCATTCAGCATTGGGCAGGCAGACCTGGAGTCGCCTTCTCTAGGAGCGACATAGGCAGGCCACTTGCCTCGGTGTCCAGGAACACCAGCCGGGACGACATGGCCGTATTCGCGTTTGGGGAGAGCGAGGTTGAGAATTGCCAGTCCAAGATCCCAGAGCATGACCAAGAGCTCGGTGATGACCTTGGTGGCCTTTTGAGTGATTGCACCCATAGCGGAAAGATTCCTAGTGAAAATCGCTTGTGCTGAGAAGGGCTCGATGCTGGGAAGGCCTTCAAGTAGAGCAGATCAGGCTTGACATGTAGTGTCTACTAGGAACGAAGGACATGTAGCTCCAAGTGCGACGGTGACGACGGCCCGTCTGTGAGGTCTCGGGCATTTTGCATTTCGAGCCAGCTCACGACGATGAGAGAGATCGGCAAGATTAGTAAAGTTTGGCGTTGACTGGCTCCAATGGCTGTTGGACTTGGTTGGCTTGGGCGACTGCGCATATACCGTTTCTGGCGGTTGGCGGTGGGGTGAATGGAGATGCGAGTGGATGTTGTGTGACGAAGTTACCGGTATACGCGTCGGCGCCTATGATATGTGTAGCTTCTTATCGATAGTAGGCGTGATATATATATATAGATGGCAGATACGCTTGGAAGTCGTCCCATGTGCCAAAACATACCAGCTTCTTCCGATTTTTCAGGACTGAAGACTTTGTCATTCCCAAGAGGAAGTCGATTACCGAAAAGATGACTTGACTTGATCACCAGCAATAATGGAGAATCGATGATGCTCTGGCGTCGCACTGGTGCAGCTGCTAGCAAACGTTTGTCTCCCGCACTGCAGATTTAGCGTGAGCTGGAGCTGCTTTTCCGTCATGTTTCCCATGGAATCGGCATGATCACTGCCACCAGAACAATTATTACTTGCTGTGTTCCTTCCGGAGCCAACACATCGCCTGCGAACTCGCGGAACTGACATTCCCATTCGCATGTGAGTTTTCTTTCGCCATGGCGATGCTAGATTAAAACATGTGCAAGGCCCATTGGCCTCAATCTCACTGCAAAGTCGAGGCCAATGAGCAGACTTGAGTCGTCGATGACTGTCATCGAACTACCATTCACATACGAGGTGGGATCTTAGAGGCTCTTTCCCAGCAAAGCAGGATGGGCGAAGCCATGGTGTCGAGCAGCTTTCGCACTGCAAAGCCTCCAGAGCAGAAATCAAGATGCCCTCGGCCAGCGATCAATGAATGCGTAAAAGCGAGAGCAACCCTGCTAATGGCCGAAGTGGCATGCGCAGGCTGTTGTGTCAAGATGAGACTGACAATTTTACCGCGGCGTCCTTGCATACATCGACAAGCCAGACAAGTGTTTCCCGAGGACGAGGTTTGACGAAAGGTCTTGCCCCGAGGAATTGTTCAACATGGACTAATTTGCAGGTGCTGACGGTGAACAGTAAAGATTTTATTCATTGCTTCATTCTGCTTGCTGCATATGCTTCCAGGATGCCCAAGAGATTTAACGGACATGAGCCCAGGTCGTCATGGCCCTTTTCAGGCAATGCTGGCCAGCCATTCATCTCGCTTGAGCGAATAGCGCACCTCGCCCTCCTCAATTCCTGCTGGAGGGGTGTCGTAAGTGTTGAAGAAAGTGTCAACATGCTTGAGTCCCGTACCGGCCATGACAGCCCGCGAGGCGGCATTCACAGTCATGGTCTCGCCGATGACCTCCTCCAACCGCAAGTCCTGGAAGGCATGACGAATCATCTCTCGCGCACCCTCTTTGGCAAAGCCCTTGCCCCAGAACTTTGGCGAAACGCGGAAGCCATACTCTGTCTTGCCGGGCTCGAAGCGCTCTGGAGTCTTCTCGTCCTTGTTCTCGGAAGTATCTGGAACGGGCATGGCGGCGAGAATCCACCAGCCTACGAACTCTCCTCCGTCCTTGGTGAAGCCTGCCCAGCAGCCGTAGCCGGGGAGTTTCTGTGCACTCTCCATCAACCAGGTGTGCACTTGGATGGCTTCGTCCTCTGTGAAAGGGCGGCCAAAAGCGACCGTCTTCATTACTTCGGGGTCCATGTCGAGCTTCATCGTGTGTGGGCGGTGCTCTGCGCGGAGAGGGACGAGGTCAAGTCGCTCAGTGTGCAGTGTAGCTTGTCCCTTGATCGACATTGTGTTTGCGTTGAACGAATCGTGACGGGTGGCCATTTTTTCGGTGTTGTGCAGGGGGATATGATGTAGAAAGTACTCCTAGGGCATCAATCGCACTCATATACAGCCGCAACGAGACTCATGCGGCCGCGTCTGCGAACGAAACCACGACATTTCCAAACTCTCGCCGATCTTTCTTTGCCAACCCTTCCACACATGCATACTACTCTCTTGTCTACCATCAAAAGGCTGGGCAACGGGGGCACGCGGGTCTTCACTCGCAGTGACAATCATGCCCCAAGACGCGGAAGAAATTGCTCCTGCACGCTAACATGCCAGGACCCAAAGCAGACCATACGTCGTTGATACCTCCTAGCGGAAGGCGAGGAAGAGGGTCGCAGAAGGAGGGCGACAAGACCCTAGGAAATCCATACCAAGACTCGCTAAACGAAGCATCAGGCTCCCTTGGCAACTTTGATCCACTATCTGATAATCAGCAATATCTTGGCACGTCCCGCTCTGCCATGGCTCGCATGGACTGCATGAAGAAGCCCATCGTCATTTTCGCTCCGATTGTCGGTTTGCTCGTAAGATATTGATTCTGCCCAGATGTTGGGTTTGGGGGTTGGGCGCCGATCACCACACGAGCGGAAGAAGAGGGACGTCTGGCTTTTTGGGGCAAGCATTTTCGAAGTAACGAATGCTCGGTGCTTAAATTGCAGGGCCGAGACTTTTGATCCTTGCCGATCATGGCTGTATATTGGGAGAGATCGATTTCCGATTTAGGAAGCTAGATAACAAGTCGCTACAACGCGTGGAAGAATTCACAGTTCTGTCGAACTGCGACCAACTATTCTCGACGCAAAGGCCAGTCTTCGAAGAAAGTGGTCAATCCCCGACTCAAGGAGCACGGCATGACACTCGTGTGCTCTTCGCGGTCGTAAGCGTAGCTAGTGATGCTGTTCAGATGCTCGCATTCCCGCACCATCTTGTAAAGATCGGTCGTGTTGTCAGCCATCCTCAGATCCTTAGCGACTTGCTTCCTGGCTTCCCAATGATCGAGCGGCTCGTTGTCCCACTGCGGAGGGTTCTGCTCAAAAGAGCCCCAAGTGAGCATCAAAGACGGCAGCTTCTCGTCAGAAGAGGACTCTTCGATCGCTTTGACCTTTTCCAGGAACTTCTTCGCTTCGTGAAGAATGCATCGGCTGTTCCACCAGATTGATGGGCTGCTGGCTATGTAATACTCGAAAGCATTCGGACGAGTGAAGATTGCATGCAAAGCGAAAAGACCACCGTATGAGTGCCCGTAGAGCGCTTCTCGAGAGAATCTGATCTTCGGGAGTCGCTCTCTGACTGCTAACCTTACGGGTCCCTCGATAAAGTCGAGGAACTGGTCTGCTCCGCCGTAACCTTCGATTGGCGTTTGTCCTGGAGGCGTCAAATCAAGACTTCGGCGCTGCGCATCGTAGAGTTTGCCTTGCTTCAATGGGTATCCGACAGCGACAACAATGCCTCCGCCGGAGAAGTGGGAAGATGCTGCTCGCCGCCACGCGATCTCCGTTGCGGTCAGGAACAATGCATTCCCGTCGACGATATAGCTGTTGTTCTGATGTGAGCAGACAGCTCGATTGCCAGGGCGGGACTTTCGCTAGCTCACATTACGGGTACTGGGTTACGCTCGGTCGTGTTCACATCCTGCCAGTGGAGTGGCCATGACACTTGAATCAGATACTTGCTGCCTTGCTCTGAATCCAGATAGAATTGCTCTGAGTTGGGCAGCGAGACACCGGTAGGCTCGCTGATTTTGGTTGCTGCACACATGCTTGTTCTGAAGTAGCGTAGAGGTGTTACTCTTGGATGGATTGGGTCAACGCTGGATCTGATAAGAGGTCGGATGCAGGGCGTCGAGAAAGGCGTGCAACGTGCAAGGCAGAGACGCATGAGAGGACAAGAGCAGAACGACTAAGAATCAGACCGAACAATCTCCCTCAGGGCACGCTACTACATTTTTGAAGCGTGCTGGTGATCTGGTACCAGGTGTTGAGATGGCTCGCGTTCAGCGCGCATTGCCAAGGTGTACCAAGAAGCCCTAAAACTGCTGGCGGGCTGGGCGAGAATCTGATAACCAGGATCTGATTAGCGTGTCTGCTCGCCGTGTGTCAGTGTGGACATTATACCGGGGCCTTGCATTGCGAGATCGGTGAGGGTGTCTTGGGAGAGAGAAAAGCTCGAGTTGGCTGGTGGTGTGGTCTGATGCGGTGGGAAAGGGTCTCGTCTCGACTTTTTATCAGATCTTGGTTTGATCTCCGAATGAGTCTCGCTGCAGCATCATCACAGCAGGGCTGATCAGTCGAAATGGCAGGCAAGCAAAATGCGGCTGCAAAGGCAGATGCTCAGCCGAAGGTATGTTGTTACTGGGTTCTTGTCGTGTGCTGTTTGTTGCCAGTCTGGTGATGTGTGTCGTTCAATCGCTGACAAGGCTTGCTGCTCCAGCTTTGGCGTCGAGCCACATCGTTCATTCGCCTGTTGATATATGGCGAGCCTTCAATGCCAGATGTCGCTATACTTCTCACTGGCTTCATCGCATCGATCGCATCTGGTGTCCCCTTTCCGGTAATGTCAATTGTCTTCGGACAGTTGGTGGATGGATTGAACTCTTCGACTTGCGAGGTCAGCGAAGGCGAAGCCTCGGCTCACCAGAATGACATCAACTCCAAAATCCTCCTGATTGTCTACGTCGGCATCGCCTATTTTGGTCTCATATACATCTACACCTTCTGCTGGAATCTTTCTGGTGAACGCCTAGCACAGCGCCTGCGTGAAAAGTACTTCGGCTCCATCTTGCGACAAGATGCTGCCTTCTTCGACACCTTGCCGGCCGGCGAGGTCTCGTCTCGCATCACCGGTGAGATCGGTACGGTGCAACAAGGCACAAACGAAAAGGTCGGCATCGTGATCAACTCGGTCTCATTCTTCATAGCTGCGTACGTCGTCGCATTCATAATGGAGCCGAAGCTGGCTGGCATGCTTGTGTCTTTGACCCCTGCCTACCTGATCATGGCCCTAGGCGGCGGATATTTCGTGCAGAAGTATTTCGGACAGTCGATGGAGAGCACCGGCAAAGCATCTTCGATCGCCCTGGAAGCATTTTCCAACACGACCATCGTACATGCATTCTCGGCAAATGCAAGGCTGGAAGAGAGCTTCGTGAACAAGCTCAGCCCGAGTCTAAAGGCCGGTGTGCTCAAGTCTGTTGCGATGGCAGTTCAAGCTGGTCTTCTCTACTTTATCGCTTTCTCAGCAAATGCTCTTGCGTTCTGGCAAGGTTCAAGACAGATTGCGGATGCCATTGAGTCTGAGAACTCCGGCGTCACAGTCGGCGCTGTTTTCACGGTCATTCTGATTCTTGTCGATGGTATGCAGTTTCCGAGCCCCAACACGGGAATCAATGTTAATCATTCGCTAATTTGATCTTGCTTAGCTTCTCTCATTCTGAGCCAGGCGGCCCCATTCCTGCGAAGCTTCGATGCTGCAACGGTTGCATTCGGCAAACTCGAAATTGACATGAATCGCCCATCCTCCATCGATGGTACGGTCGAAGATCCTAATGACAGAGCGCCAGAATTCTCTGGAGAAATCGAGCTGCGTAACGTTAATTTCACCTTCCCTTCTCGACCAGACAACCCAGTACTCCAAGACCTGTCTTTCACCTGCCCAGCTGGCCAGCAAACAGCCATCGTCGGTCTCTCAGGAAGTGGCAAATCAACTGTCACGGGGCTTATCGCACGCCTGTACAACGCGGACGAAGGGCAAGTCTTGCTTGACGGCCACGATGTCAAAGACCTCGCTGTGCGATCTGTTCGCGGCCAGATCAGTCTCGTACAACAAGAACCATGCCTCCTCGCCAGATCCATCCTCGAGAACATTGCACTAGGTCTGATCAACTCTCCAAAGCACAAGCATCTGCGTCAGACTCTCATGGGAGAATCGCTTGCAAAGATCGCTGCCGCCGTAAGTGATGGACAGGATCTTCGACTAGCTGCCCAAGCCTACGAGAAGGAAGCACAGGAAATTGTCGAACTTGCGCTCAATGCTGCGGCTTTGGCAGATGCGGCTGGATTCATCGAGCGTCTCGACGAAGGCTACGGCACTTCTGTGGGCAGCAAAGGGCACCTCATCAGCGGTGGTCAGAAGCAGAGAGTCTCACTCGCCCGTGCCTTGATCAAGGACCCGCGGATTCTCATTCTTGACGAGGCCACTGCTTCGCTCGATTCAGCATCTGAGCTTCGCATTCAGAGAGCGTTGGAGAAAGTCGCCGTCGGCCGCACAGTCATCACTGTTGCTCATCGGCTGTCGACCATCAGGAATGCGGACAGCATCATTGTGATGCGCCAGGGTAGACTGGTCGAGCAAGGGACGCACGACAACTTGCTCAATGCTGACGGCGCCTACGCTGGACTTGTACGCCTGCAAGGCTTGAACGTTAACGGCGGCAGCGACTCGGCAGACGAAGTGAGAGATGTCTCATCAATTTCATCCGGCTCCACTGAAAGATTGCCTGAGAAATCTGAGCCAATCGAAACTTCCGTTCCAGATGATGCAGATGTCGCCAAAGACAAAGCTGCAGAGGTCGAGCCTGAAGATCCTGCAAAGCACCCCAAGAAGGAGGCTGAGTCGTTCGCTGCAACCGCCAAATCGATGGGTGCCCTGTTCCAGCCGTACACTTTTGTTCTCATCCTGGCTGTGACTGGAGCAGTCATAATTGGCGGCACATATTGTGCATCGGCGGCGATCTTCGGTAATGTCGTTGGCAAGCTTAGCTACTGCGAGACGCCAGAGGATATTCGTTACGCCGGCCAGCTTTTCGGTGGCTTGTTCTTCATGCTCGCTGTCGTCGAGTTCCTAGCAAACTTCGTGTCCTGGTCCCTTTTTGGTTGGGTCGCGGAGCAAGTCATCTACAAGGTCCGTGTTCTGTCACTGCGGTCGATCCTTGAGCAAGACTTGGCCTGGCACGAGTCAAAAGACAGGAACCCGTCGCTTCTGCTCGGGTTGATCTCACAAGACAGCAATGCACTGAACGGTCTTGCTGGCTCTGTGATCTGCACGATATTGTCTATCATCGTTTCGCTCATCGCTACGATAACCATGACGCACATTATCGCGTGGAAGATTGCCCTCGTCTGCCTTTCTGTCGTTCCGCTCCTCCTCGGAGCGGGATACATGCGCGTGACAACGGTCGCTACCTTCGAAGAGCGCCACTTGGAAGCCTTCGCTAACTCCAACGCCATCACGATCGAAGCAATCAACTCGATGAAGACCGTCATGTGCTTCTCTCTCGAGCACGAGATCCTCAACACCTACCGTCGCTCTCTTCGCGAGCCTATGCGTGAGGTGACCAAACAAAGCGCATGGGCGAACCTCTGGCTCGCCGTAGGCTATGGTCTCAGCAACTTCCTATACGCCCTGGCGTATTGGTGGGGATCGACTCGCATTGCCGCAGGAGAGTACACTCAAACGCAATTCTTCATCGTCCAGCTGGCGCTCCTCGTTAGCTCGCAGCTCTGGGGCCAGGCCTTCGCACTCGCGCCAGACGTTTCCCGCGCTCTGCAAGCCACTCGTCGACTGCTTAACGTGCTCGAGTTGGGGTCCACGAAGAATTTCTCCCTTGACCCTCCAGCGGACATCGAAGCCTCTGCTCCCAACGAGAAATCCCCGTCCCCCGGCAGCGGCGCCAGCATCGCCTTCAAGGACGTTAAGTTCTCCTACCCAGCTCGCCCAGACACCCGCGTCCTGCACGGTCTGACTCTCTCCATCCGCCCAGGCCAATTCGCCGCACTCGTCGGGCCCAGCGGCGCAGGCAAATCGACAATAATCTCGCTGATCGAGCGGCTATATCAGCCCTCAAGCGGCAGCGTGCACGTCAACAACCGCGACCTCGCCTACAACGTCAGTGACACTTCCTTCCGGGACGAAATCGCCTACGTGCCCCAGCAGAGCGTCATCTTCCACGGCAGCGTGCGCTATAACCTCACCCTAGGCGCACGACCGGGACACACGCCCTCGCAAGTGGAGCTGGAAGACGCATGCAAGCTTGCTAACATCCACGACACGATCCTTGAGCTGCCCGACGGGTACGACGCCGACTGCGGACCGAACGGCGACAGGCTGTCAGGCGGACAGAAACAGCGTCTCGCAATCGCACGCGCGTTGATCCGTCAACCGCGCCTGTTGCTCCTTGACGAGTCGACAAGCGCGCTGGACGCCGAATCCGAGCGTCTACTGCAAGACGGGCTGGAGAAAGCGGCGGCGCGGCTGCGCATGACTGTCGTGGCGATCGCGCATAGGCTGTATACGATCCGCAAGGCGGACGTGATTTTCCTGATCGAGGAGGGAAGGTGTGTGGACCAGGGGACGCACGCGGAGCTGGTGGAGAGGAGTGAGAATTATCGGGTTAATGCTTTGAGTCAGGCGGTTGGCAATTGAGATGTGAGAGGAGTTCGGAGGAGGTGGTGACTGGCAAGCTAAAATATAGACTAAAAGTAGAGATAGATTTCTTGCTAATACGCTTTTTTGTTCTTCGGGAAAGACACCTGCCTTGCCGGAATGGAGTTGATCTTATTGTTAGACATAGACGTGGGCGATGAAGGGCGAGGTCGGTCCGAGGAGTTGCTCCCGCTGGAAAGAAATGCAGACACAACCACGCTCTCGACCCAAAACAACCCTGGACCTTTCAATTATTGCAGATCGATAACGCGCATAGAGCTTGCAATGTGGTATTCTTTGACACAAAATGTGTTCCCAAACTCTTCGTCTCGTAGCGTACAGACCGTATCATACATGCCATCTATATTGTACTCCATCTCAAATATTCCTGTCCGAAATCACCTAACTTCAAGGTAACTTCTCCGCCTCTTCAAGCAGCTCATCAATCTTGAACTCAGCATCGCCACCGCTGAACTGTTGCATCAGCTTTTCCCTCTTGGCCTTACTCTCCTTCGCAGCGTCGGTCAAAGCCTCAAACCCGTAGAACTTCTGCAAGCACATCAAGAGCCACTTGCCCTCGTCTATACTCACGCCACGATCCTCCATGACGCGACCCTCCATGAGCACGAGCTCGTTGCTGCTGACAAGATCCGTGTGGTGGGTGACAGTCGTGTGAGGCTGGGCGAACTCGCCGCGCAGCTTGAACTCCGCGAGAGAAGTGAAAAGGACGGTGGCGGTGGTTTCGGAGGGGAAAGTCCACTGCAAGAAGTGGATCTCGGCGCCCTCGTCTTTCTTAGGCAAGGGAAGGATGAATTGCGGGTGCTTGCGAGCGGCGGCAGCGATGCGGCGGAAAGTCTCTGCTTGCATGGTTGCGCAGAGGGATTGAGGGTCGCGGACGTGGCGCAGACGCCAGATCGCTTCGACTTCTTTGTCGGGCAGGGCGGAGGTCTTCTCGACGTCGATGAAGCTGTCCAGGGTCTTTACATCTTTGCTCTTGCTTTTGGGAACGGTGGCCGCGCCTTCGAGGGGGTTTTCGGGCAGAGGCTCGGGGGGTGGAGGGGCCTGGAAGGGGATGCTGGAAGCGGCCTCGGCTGGTGTCGGAGGTTTTGATTGCTGCTGTTGCGTCTCTTGGGCGGCGCCCTTGTTGAGGGGAGCAGTAGCACCAGGGACTTCGGCCTTCTCTTTCAAGGAATCGATCTTTTCCTTGTAGGACTCCTTCAGCTCTTCGACGCTGGCCTTGCCCTCAGCCTTGGCCTTCTGCTCGAGCTTCGCGCGGTACTTGTCAAGCACGGCATCGGATTTCTGGTGCGTGGCGAGGAAACGCACGTCGTGGACTTGGGCCCAGCGGCGTTGGTAGCATCGGAAAGGCGCAGAGATGGACCAGGCGGTGCGGCGCAGGATAGGCGCCGCATTGTTGACGGCGACCATGTCGAAGTCGGTCCAGCGCTGCATCAATTGGGGGTAGTGGGGGAGGTGCTTGATTGACTGGTCGTCGACATGTATATCCAAAAGTCACAAGCTTCACTCCCTTGAGGCATCTTTGTCTGACAGCCTGAGGCCAAAATATCCCGATTAGGCAGGAGACAGGCTAGAGGCGGAGGAGATGGAGATGCCGCCGGCTCCTGCGCTAAGAGGATCTGATAGCAAGCAGAATGTGGGGAAGAAGACCCTCACGTGAGACGAACCAGCATGTCTCGAAGTGACGACAGATCTTGAGCCGACATACCCGTCTGATTACCTTACATGGGGGGCTGGCACCTCGGCCTCGGTATTGGTGTTGATCCCTGCCAGACAGACCGAGGTCACGCAAAAATCATAATGTCCCGCCGATGTGCAGATGGATCTGCTTGCGATGGATCTCTCGTCTTCAATACACATTGCTTGATTAGTTGATTTTCCGTCAGCAACATGCCTACTGACTCCAGCTACCCTTCATTCGACATCCCGGATGTCGGCCTCTGGGACTTTCTCTTTGAGCGGAAGGACAGGGAGTTTCCCGACGACAAAGGTGAGGAAGGACGATAACATGTCGAATCACAATAAACCAAGCCTCTGACAAGATACCCAGTGATTTATCTCGACCCATATGCAAACCGCTCATATACCTACCAGCAAGTCAAGCAGTCCGCTGCGGACTTCGGCAAGGGTCTCAAGGGCAGCTGGGAATGGCAAAAAGGCGACGTGCTCGCCCTATACACACCCAACTGCATTGACACCCCTGTTGTCACCTGGGGTACTCTGTGGGCTGGCGGTATCGTCTCGCCCGCGAACCCTGGGTATAGCGTTGAGGAGCTTGCATTCCAATTGAAAGACAGTGGCGCAAAAGCTTTGGTGACCCAATGGGACCAGCTGGGAAATGCCACCAAAGCCGCCCAGCAAGTGGGCATCCCGGAAGACCGCATCATCTTGATCGGCGACAAGAAAGATCCCGATGCGCGTTTCAAGCACTTCTCATCCATCCGCAACATCGCCGGAACCTCACGCTACCGCCGAACCAAAGCCAACCCCGACAAAGACCTCGCCTTCCTCGTCTATTCTTCTGGCACGACTGGACTGCCCAAGGGCGTCATGCTGAGCCACCGGAACATCGTGTCCAACACCCTGCAACTCACTCGTGGCGAAGCACCAGACCTCAGCTGGAAGCCTCGAGCCGATGCACCTGAAGGAGACAGCATACTCGCGTTCCTACCCTTCTTCCACATCTACGGCCTTACATGTCTGCTCCACCAAAGCATCTACTCTGGCTACAAGTGCGTGGTGATGCCCAAGTTCGACCTCGAAGCCTGGTGCAAGTTCGTCCAAGACCACAAGATCACATTCGCCTACGTCGTGCCACCAGTCGTGCTGCTCCTTTCGAAACACCCAGTCGTAGACAAGTACGATCTCAGCACTATTCGAATGATGAACTCCGGCGCTGCGCCACTCACCCGCGAGCTCGTGGATGCAGTCTACAAGCGGAAAGGACTGAAGATCAAGCAAGGCTACGGCCTGAGCGAAACATCGCCAACAACACACACCCAGCCTTGGGCAGACTGGTACAAAACCATGGGCTCTGTCGGGACACTTTTGCCCAACATGACGGCCAAGTACATCGGCGCGGACGAGAAAGAAGTGGCTGCCGGCGAAGTTGGCGAGCTGTGGATCAAGGGCCCCAACGTCTTCAAGGGATACCACAACAACCCCGAAGGAACACGCAACGCTCTCACAGAAGACGGGTACTTCAAGACGGGTGATGTCGGCTACCAAGACTCCAACGGCAACTTCTACATCACCGACCGAATCAAGGAGCTGATCAAATACAAAGGCTTCCAAGTGCCGCCCGCCGAGCTGGAAGGAATCCTATCTGCGCATGGGAAGATTGCCGACGTGGCAGTATTAGGCGTGTACAAGGAAGACCTAGCCTCAGAGGTACCGCTGGCGTATGTGGTGCCAAAAGCAGGAGAGAAAGGGTCGAAGGAGCTAGAGAGGGAGATCGTTGATTTCTTGAACAGCAAGGTTGCGAATCACAAGAAACTGAGGGGTGGAGTCAAATTCACGGATGAGATCCCCAAGAGCGTCAGTGGGAAGATCCTGCGCAGGGTGTTGAAGGAGAAGTTGAAGGCGGATATTGATCATGGACAAGTCAAGGCGAAGCTGTAGAGAGGGTTGGAGGTGACTTGATGGAGCATGTTATGTTTTAAAATTCAGATATGTGGAAATATACATCTTCAACGTTACGATCGCTTTTCAAGGTGCACATGACTGTTTAATCAATCTTGCAGCATTTCATTGATCGAATTGATGTATCCATGTACATCATCAACAGCTGCTATACCCCAGTTAAGCTCCCTCCACTTCACGCAACGGCCACCAAAACAAGCCTACGCGATCTCTCTCCAGTCTCCAGCCACGCTGATTGCTTGCCGAGGCGCATCCTTCGACCCTGCCACTCGCCGTCAACTCACTCTCTCTTTCACCGACATACCAACAGTCTGTCATACAAACGACATCACAACACCCCCGCCGATCTAGATCGTGCGCGTCAATGCGGCCGCCATAAACAACCCAATCAAACATGGCCAACGACCGAGGAGGACAGCGCAGTCGCCGCCCTCTCTACGCACCCCCTTCGACTGGCCGCCAGCAGAGCACGCTGGGCTACTGGGTACCCCTGATCACAATCAGCACCATCGCCATCGGCGGCCTGGCAGCATGGATCTGGTCCGAACGCAGCGACAGCGACGAGGACGACCGTCCGCAGCACGATAAGCCGCCGCGTCCAGCCACCGGCATGGGCGGATCTTACCCAACTCAAGGCGCACAACCTTATCCCGGCCCGCCTCCTCCAGGCCAGGAATCCGGCGCTCCTCCGCCTTCGCAGCAGGGCGCGGGCATGCCGTCCTTCCAGGGTCCGATTCCCAGCCAGTCTTCGGGCCCGCAGGGTGGGCCACCGCCGCCTGTAGGAGGAGAGGCGGCGAGCTATTACTCTGGTAGCAGAGGCGCACAGACGGAACAGCAGCAGCGCGAGGAGGCTTCATGGTACGGGCAGGTGAGAGGCGCGATCCGCCGCACGCCTTCGCCTCAGCAATTCTTCGACTCGGCTTCGAAGCAGGTCGGCGCCGCTGCGGCTGCGGCTGGCGCGGCGTTGGGCAGCATCATGGAAGAAGACAAGGATGCCTACCGCGAGGGCGGAAGCAGGAGGCATGGCAGGGAGGCAGAGGGTGAGGTCTTCAGCGACCACGAAAGGTGGTCTGAGGAGGCTGAGGAGAAGACTCGTGTTGGTGCCGTCGAAGCCGCAAGCGAGAAGAGGGCTGATGCTGCTCTCAGGAGCGCGAAAGGCGACAAGGGAAAAGGCAAGGCTAAGAAGGCCGTTGCCGTTGTCGTGAGCGCAGATACTGGTAGCGACAGCGCCTACGAGCATGACACCACTTACCAGACTGAGCATGCTGTATGTTTCCCTCTAAACCTCGCTCCCTCGCGCAGCTTAACTAACAATAAGCTCTCCAGTCTATCCTCTCCCACCTCCCCACCGGACACGACCCCAGCACCACCGACCTCTTCGTCCTGATCTACGCGCCAACTCTCACCTCCCTCCCTCCACTCAATTACCAGCCACCCAACCCCGAAGCGACCTCCGGCCTAGGCTCATCCTACTCCCAAATTTCCACACCCGCAGCCACACCCGGCAGCGAACTGCAATCTATCTCACCCCAGCCGACCGAAACCTCTCCCTACCCCAAAGCCTTCAACACGCTCTACCAACAATCCCTCACGCTCGTCTCCGACTCCTCGCGCATCCTGCCCTTCACCACGCCCACCGGTTACGTGCAAATGCTCAAGCACCTCGCGCCCAAACTGGTGTACATCACGGACGCACTGTCCGGCACCGACGGCGACGGCGTGGCGCAGCTGCGCGGCTGGGTGGGCAGGACGATCGTGGTCGCCGGCGAGGGTCTGGCGGACACGGAGACGGAGGACGAGGGCGGCGCGCACGGTGGCGACAGGACCAGGTGGTACGACAGGAGCAGTATGGTGGGTTTGGGGAAGGAGGTGGAGGTTGTGGACGCTAGTCGTGTTGGTGAGGATTGGGCGAAGAGGGTTGGTGGGAGGGAGTAAGGTGGAAGGAAGGGCTTTCGATGCTGTGGAATGGTTTGATGATTGTTTGGAATGGGCTAATGCGAGTGATTGGGTTGAGATCAGTGGGCTGTATGGTTGGATTCGAGGAACTCTACATTAGGATTCTACGTTCAACGCCGCGTTGAGACGGGTTTCGGTCGGGACTTGGTCTTCTTGATTTGCTTGGATGATGACTTTCATTTGGCTTTGGCTTGTAGCTTTTGATTCCCCTTCCTTGCGGAAGATCGTATGACATTTTCCCTCTGTTGAGCAAGTCATGACTGACTGACTCTACTGTTAGTCTGCGTTGTCTTTCTTGGACCTGAGGCGAACTTTGATTGTTCGCGTGAAATCGTTTAATTCTTCGATGCAGAAACAAATGATCGGACGAAGCTGATATATGCGTACCTTTCACGGAGATATGTCACATGAATTCGGGAATGAGTCTCAACGATAAAGACATCTTCTCCCGGGGGCGAGTACGCATACTTTCGGACGGAAACGGATGGTATTACCTTTGCCACAATGGGGGTACGTTAGGTTGCTAACAACTTGTGTCCGAGGGGCGTCTAGTACTACTATGAAACCAAAGCAGCTGATACCACCATGATCATGATGCGAACACATCATTGCATTGATTACGCTGATCTCAGGGATGTCTGATTCTTTTCTCGGATGGATGCGGCTGATCTTACCATGATCATAGCGAAACACGCCAGTGTATTGACCTAATGTCAAGAACCATGCCCGTCTATTCTTAGCTTGTTGTCTTGTCTTCTGGCTCATCGATCGTTCAAGGGAAATCAGCCAAAAGGCGGAGGCCCGCGTCATCCAGCGGTAGAAGGTTGCGAATCTAGGTGGAGTTGAGCCTCTACACCCTTTTCGCAATTCTGGGCTACTTCTTAACATTTCTAGTCGACGGATATATCATTGAAGCGCTGGTCAATCTGTGCCCGTCCACTGGAAGAATGACGAAAGACGCCGACCTCCCCAAAGACTCCCACACAGACTACTATACGATCTCCAACCTCAGCTCCCGTAAGCTCGACCTTATACTCACTCCTATCGATGTGAAGGCCGCCTACAAACGCGCTCTCCTCCAGACACCATGCAGATGAGAATCAGAAAAATCATCTCCTCTCCCTGCCTCAAGTCCTCCTACGACACGCACTTCCAAAGCAATTGCAGAGCAAGTTGGTAACGATTGACCGAGTTAGTCCCTTCAAATGCAGGAATCCGATCATCCTATCGTCTGCGTGATAATGTACGGCCGTAGGACCGACATAGATCGTGAAAACCAACTCTGTGGGGAAATGAGGAGTTTGAACAGGAAGACATTCATCTTATTGCATGGTAAACTACCTGGCTGCTCTGTTGCTGACCAAAGATCCCCACTGGCCCACGTCTCTGACGACACAAACAAAAATCCCTTCTCCCACTCCAAGAACCAATCTTGAGCTTAACATTCACCAACCGCCCAGAACCCGGAACACAACTAAGTAAAGAAGAGTGACCAATGTGTCACACGTCGTCTGTTCATCGACCGCGAAGGCTTCGTGAAGGCGGTATGCATGGTGATTTTGAGGCGCGAGCCCCCGGCAGAGCTTACGTCCCTCAGGGTAAGCGCAGGGGCGCAAGGGTGTGCGGAATGATACAGGTGGTGATGATTCAGCGACGGAGGAAGACATCCTTTACGGGATAGATACGTCGTGTCGAACATGACCGATTCAGGGGGGCGGCAATGCCAGAGGTCGTGCTGTTGCTTTCAGGTTGGAGGCTCGCTTGGCTCTGTTGGGACTCCTCAAAGATAGCGGATCGTCAATAGCGATTGTTCTCGCGCGTGTGTGTGCGATGCTGATGTTCGATGCATCGACATTGTTATCCTCAAGACTTTGGGCAAGAATGTCGGAGGGGCCATTCGATGTCTTCTCTTCGCCAATGGCAATTTGTGAGCCAATCAGCATTGGGGTTGGTGACCGCACCCGCTCGAGGGAAGAATCGTTAACCGAAATATGGACGGTAAGCTCTACGTGCAGGATCGGGAATATGCAAGCTTTGTTGGCATCCGTCGACCGGTGTGTGGTGAATGGACTCCGAGAATGTCGGTTTCCTGCTGGAAGATTGTGGGCCTTCGGGTGTGTGCTGTCAGTCTGTGCTGAATGCTGACATCCATGTCATGCCGATGTTTCCAACAGTTGTTCGTTGCCGCAATATGCTTGGGTCGTCATGTTGATGGTTTGATTCGTATTAGATATTCGATAGGACCGACCGGCCCAGTGATCATGGATTGGAAGCAATCCTTTTGAGCCAAAGGTTCCAGATTGATTCAATTCGTTGTTTACGCTGTCAACAAGTAGCCACCGCAATCAACATTTTACATTGCATGCCCGCGCAATGATGGACGTCTGCTGGCGCTTCAACACTGTTTGCCCCGAAGCCGTGAACTTGAAGCGAAGCATTTGAATGCCGAGAGATGCGTATCATCTGATCGAGATGTTGAAGGTTGCGGCAAGAAGTATCGGCCTGAGACGAGTCTCGAAAGACGGCGAATGGTCGTTGTCGGGGATAGACGTGAACGTGATCGAAGAGTGCCACGATGGCTCTTTGGCGAGATTGATGAGCTTTCGCGAGACTGCTGAGATTCTCTGTCCAAGTGATGACAACGGAAAAGCATGAGAGCACGCCTAGTCGCTTTCGTCTATTCTCCTGCCGTTGGCTTGTTGGTTGGAGAATCTGATTGATACCCTGGGCCCGTTGGCCTTGCAAGGTTTCACGGCGGCAGGATAGTCTGGACGGTAGCCCATGGTGCCCTGAGAAGGGGATGGGAATGGTCTGGCTCAAGCTCACTGGACGCCTTAGTATGTGATGTGGGAACTCCCATGGAATATATCGGCGGCAGATCGTCGTCTCCAGAGATGAGAGAGGATTCGCGTCCGTCTGGTGTAGCGTTGTAGTCGAGTTTGGCGAGTCGTCTTGCGTTGAGGAGTCAGGCGAGGTGTATCGAGCGTGTTGAAAGAGTCGTAGGCACGAGCGGTCTTGATTGATTGGCCAGGCAGGGGTAAAACTCTTGCACGGTCTATACCAACGGCCGTTGTATTGCGTAACGTTGGCGCCTTTGGATGGCGTCTTGGGTAAAGGTAGTCGTTTGGTTCTTGAGACGGTGGATCGACGAGTACCCTTGATGGACGGAATGGACTGTACGTCGCCCAAGAAACGACGTCTGCAGTTGGTCAGGCTGCATCCGTTGGCCAATTTGAGTCAGATCAGGACAGGAAGGCTCCCGATCGAAGCTGCGCAGAGCTGAGTTGTGCTGGACAGGTCGCAAGTAACAGAGTGATTGCTCCGATGCTGCTGCGTGCCGGAAATTGTGATTATAGCCGTGTCGATAGGGGTCGTGAGGCCATCTCGGTCATGAAGTGGAACGAGGTTGTGGCTGTGGTGCGACTGATTGGACATCGTTGTAGAGTGCTTTGATGAACAACCGCCTCCGACGTGGTCTTTGTGGTCACATGGAGCGGTCGAGAACTCCATCCCTGGATGGATGATGAGGGACGGTGAGATGATCTTCGTCGTACATGGAATGCCGTGATGTTGGAAAGGTTTTCTTGTTGCTTCGCTTAGCTGCTGGGGCTGTGTTCTGCCAACCCAAGCATTGCCCGGAGACAACCACGCGGAGGTGGAAGCAATTGTCTCCTCGACGCCGGTACTCCCATGACCTGGTATTATGTACCGGCGCCGGCTGCGTCTTCAATCCGTTGACCAAACGGATCTCGGCAAGCTGTTCCCCTTTCAGGTCCTTCCCATCAACAGATGGGCGCTAGTAGCATTCGGACCAGGGCCGCCAATTCGAGAGAACAGAGAACCGACCAAGTTGAAAAGCCATTCAACTACAGTCTTGTCCCCTGCGGTCGTCCAGATGTACAACAAAATACCGGAGACGAAATAGAAAGCCAACGCCACCCAGAATTTCTAACGCTGGGGGGCGCGGTCTTCCAGCCAGTCGCCGATTTTGATGTAGCGGCCGAGGAAAAAAAAGGGTAAACCGAGAACCACCGGGACCAGGCAAGAACGAAGATGATCAATAAAAGGCATAGCGAATGTCCACAGAAAATCCAAGCGAGCGTAGAGATAGGAAAGATAAGCGAGTGTGTATACCTAGAAATGGTCCTGTTCGGTAGGGTAGTCGGCGGTGAAGAGATCAGAACAAACAGAGCCAGATCAAAGAGTAAACATACCATACAGGATGCTATGTACTTGCCATGTGATGTAACGAGAGCAACCAACCTGTTCATGGAAAGCCCAATGCCACGTTGGCCTGGCCCGGAAAGCGCACCACTATCTACTCCTGATTTACACGTAACATGGAAAGAACGAGAGGTTTTGTCAAGACAACTCATCTCAAACGAATCACTCACATTCGCCAATAAACACGATAACAGCCAATGCTGACAGAGAGTTTGCGTAAAGCCTCCCATGTCAAATCAAATTCGTTCTGTCTTCAAGTTAGTGATGTTCCATTCTCGCGTGGTAGTTGAGGGGAACATACTGACGCTTATTGCCAGGATGTTCGATTTCTTTGGTGGAGAATAGTGGTCGTCATTGCTTCTCTTTATGATTGGTCCCGTCAGACAGGAGACCAGCTTTTCCCAAGAGCCCCTTCTCGATCTCACATTCAGTGTCATCAAGTCCCTCGGAGAGAGCTTCCAGCCGCCTCTTTTCCGCACGGCGCCGTCCAGCTTTGCGTATGGCGCGGACTATTATCGCCAGGAAGAGGGGCGTTAGGGTCGCAACGATGATGCAGATCCATATCTTTTCTCCTGGGTGAAATAGATGCTCCCAGCCACTCGGCCCGACGACCTTGGCAAGCCACGCCTTGACTTCATAAGGCAGGCATGGATAATTACCCTCGCCACCCCGCAGTACCTTGTCGATGTCGCAGCAAATAAGGGGCAAAGCGCCACCGAAACCGATCGGGTAGCCGAATGTCAGCCATGTTGGCAGGGATACACGATGGTACGCAGAGAGTTCAGTAGCAATCGGACCCCACATGAAGAGCAGCAGGGTGACAGGAATCACGAGCTGGAACTCGTTTATATCCCAGCGCGTTGCGATACGGCCGACATTCATGGGGGTCACGGCCAAGAGCCCTTTCAAGATCTCTCTCACGGTTCCAGACACGTCCGCAGCTTCTCCCAGAAGCTGTTCATACGCCTCGTGCGACATTGTGCACGCCATGGCTGGAGACTGATCACCAGGGCAACTTTCGCAGTTTGATGGAACCGCCGGGAGATGATGGCTAGACGATATTGTTGATGTTGAGCGGATTGAAATGTCGCTAGACCAGTCGAGGGTTCCTCAGGCTGAAGAAAGGAGGCGAGATGTGCGCGCGGTACAGATGTCCTGTTTTTCGGAATGTTGCGGTGCGTGCTGGTTTGGTATTGTGTACGTTCTGATCAAAATTGATGTGTCGAGGAGAAGTTGGCGCAAAGCCATGGGCTCGGAGAATGGTGACTTATACGTACAGACAGGAACTGCCAAGGGCGACCAGATGAGCATCAATCTAGGTAGCAACTAGAGCATCAATTGTGTGAGCCTTGGGAAAGTATCACTTGATGTTAGCGAATGAAAGCTGGCGGGTAGACGACCTCCCGACATTCATAGGCATTGCCCTAATTCTTTCTGAATCAAGGCTCGACCATGAAAACTTATGAGCGACGACTTGACATATACGTCAGTAAGAGTTGGCTAGCAGGAATTCATCAGCATAATTCAGACTTGGCTGCGTTGGTCGAAAGAAGAACATAAGGGTTGTCACAGCGAATGACAGCCCACGAAAAGGTGAGATTCACAGATTCATAAGCAAATATGCTCCCGGACCCTGGTGCATACCCACTTCTTCTTCATTACCATTCTTGCACAGCTCTCAGACCAGAAGCATAGCCACAAATTGTCCAAAAGGGTTTCCACCACCTGGTGTCTAGTGTGTTTGTGAAGTAAATCACGTGACTTGGCATCGTCACGCGGCTTTGCGGCCATGCACACACCAGAGCCGACGAACCAATACTCCAGATTTGTGCCATGGGTGATCCCTTCTATTGCTACCACTCTACCGTAGGACCGAACTATTAGAGCGCATGATTAGGAATCTTGACGTGAAGAGGGATCCCGCAGTCACTTCGCCGTGAGCAGCACGCTTCCGGTACAAGTGTGGAGCAGTCAGCGATGTTGACAAATCAAATTGTATGGTCGGCCAGTGAGATCCAGTCACGACCGACTGATATTTCCCAGCGAAATCTCTCAAGCGGATAGTGTATCATCTGTATGATGGAACTCCGGCTGCTGTTTGTATCCATTACTCAATGCAAAAGGGGCGGCGAGGAGGCCATTCTTCGTGTCATGTGCTCGGAAACATTGCCGCACGAGGCATTTCAGCAGGCTCACAATCTCCACAATACTGCGATCACGGATTTTGTTAGTAACTGATATATGTGCAAAGCATGAGCAGGTGTTGTAGGAAGAAGGCCGATGTCACCTTGAAGTTGGCGCGATGACAACAAAAGCGGGTCTGGTCTGAGTGCCTGCCATCCTGAGCGTAGCGGTATAGAAACATCCCCGATAACAATGATGATAACGCCAGCTTTCAAGCTCCTGTTCAAAACAATACTTATCTCTTACAAAACGCGTTCCTGCAGACACGCCGACTTCACCAATGGACGTGTGTTCCACTGCTTGGAAAGAAGGTTACGCTTGGGCACGTTCTTGACGCCTCCACCCGCCAGCCTCGCACATCATCTCTTCTTCTGCATGTACAAGTGCGGAGTCGTATCGCGAGACACCGGCCTGAGCCATGATAAGTTACGTGATTACCAAGGTAAACTAAGCTTTTCATGAAGATCTCTGGAGTACAAGTATGGCACCGCCATTGCCTACGTTTTGCGAGGGTCATCGCAATATTTCATCATGTTTCTCAGTGGAGGTATTTTCTCGGCTCTGCTGCTCGCTCATTTAGCGACTGGCTCGCCAGGAAGGCGTCCGTCTGGATATGACCATCATTCAGATCATGGGCAAGACGAGTTAGGGGCTGTCGCTTCTGAGAGCTCAATATGCAGCCGTATCGGCACGGACGTGTTGAAGGATGGTGGCAATGCTGCAGATAGCTTGATCGCTACGACTTTCTGCGTCGGTGTCGTTGGAATGGTGAGACTGATTCCGCAGACAGTCCAGATTCAACGCTCACAAGTCTCCAGTACCATTCGGGCATCGCGGGTGGTGGATTCATGCTCGTCCGTGGCAGCAATGGCTCTTACGAATTCATTGACTTCAGGGAGACGGCGCCTGCAGCAGCTTTCCAGGACATGTACGTCAACAACACCAACAGTAGTATCTATACTGGGCTTGCTAGTGGCGTGCCTGGCGAGATTCGCGGTCTGGAGCGCCTCCATCAAGGTTATGCCTCGAAGTCTTGGGAGTCACTGGTCTGGCCTGCCGTCAAGGTCGCCCGAGATGGCTTTCCTGTCACGCCCGATCTTGTTCGCTACATGGACTCTGCGGTCGCTGGCATAGAAAACTTCCTTGTCAACGACCCAGCATGGGCTATTGACTTCGCACCAAATGGAACTCTGCTGGGCTTGGGAGACGTTATCACCAGGCGCCGATACGCTGATACTTTAGAGGCGATTGCTAAGAGAGGTGAGATGTTGCAAAATCGCCTCGTCAGGATAAAGCTAACCGTGGGAAGGTCCGGACGCCTTCTACTCTGGCCCGATAGCTGAAGCAACAATTAAAACATTGAACGCCACAGGCGGCACTATGACCCTTGAAGACCTAAGCAACTACACTGTTGCGACCAGAGATCCTGCTGGAATCAACTACCGGGATTACAAGATCCACAGTTGTAGTGCACCATCCTCCGGCACAGTTGCCATGAGCGCCATGAAAATCATTGAAGGCTATCCAGATATCGGCCAAGCCGCCACGGTGAATCTGAGCACACACAGATTTGACGAGGCTCTGCGATTCGCCTACGGTCAGCGCAGCGAGCTCGGCGATCCGTCATTCGTTGAAGGCCTGGACAATTACCAAGCGGATATGCTCAGCGATGAGACAGCGAACGCTGTTCGAGCAAAGCTTGATGATCGTCGCACACAGAACGTCTCCGCCTATGACCCAGATGGCTTCGAATCTCTGGAAACACCAGGAACAAGTGCCATTGTCGCCTCAGATGCCAGTGGCATGGCGATCGCACTCACTACGACCGTTAACCTTTTATTCGGATCGCATGTCATTGTCCCAGAGACGGGTGTGATCATGAACAATGAGATGAACGACTTCTCCATTCCCGGTTCCTCAAACGCCTTCGGATTCATCCCCTCGCCCGCAAACTACATTCGTCCGGGCAAGCGCCCTCTCAGCTCCATCTCACCTACCATCGTCGAGCACTCCGACGGAAAGCTGTACTTTGTCATGGCATCAGCCGGAGGCAGCAGGATCATCACGGCCGTTATTCAGAACCTGTGGCACGTCTTAGACCAGAATGCTACGGCTGCAGAGGCTCTGGCAGAGCCAAGGTTGCATGATCAGCTGGTGCCGAATCAGGTCAGCTTTGAGTATGCATATGACAACGCGACCGTTGCTTTCTTGAAGGAGAGAGGCCATAATGTGACCTGGACGGCGCCTGGCGGATCAACTGCCCAGTCTCTGAGGCTGTTGAGGAACGGTACCTTTGAGGCTGCTGGAGAGCCTAGACAGCTTAACAGCGGTGGGTTTGCTGTTTAGATTCCAGCTCAATCAATGTCTCTGGCTTCCGTTCTCCGCTTCAGGTGCTTTTCTTTTTTCTGTAGTTCTGAAAATTGATTGTCAATCTGAGATCTATTCGTCCTTGCTCGTGTGATTACCTAATCACTTGAAGTGGGGCTGCGAACCGCATCATTCTCGCCAACAATTCCCACGCAGCATCTTGACTCAAAGCCAAGGAAAACGCGAACAATGTAGCGCAAAGTATGTGATATAGTTGGGAAAGCACAACAACTGCTCCTTGCAGTCTCTATTGCAATTCGGTAAGCCAAACGAGCCGTTGATTATGGCGCTGTTGAACCTTTCTTCAGCTTCTCCAATCCTCCTTACCTCCACCGCAATAATCCTCTTGGTATCGGCCCTAATCCACCGCGCCTTCTTCTCGCATCTCTCTCGCGTACCAGGGCCATTCATCTGCCGCTTTACCTCCCTCTGGATATGGTACCAATCCTACGTCGGCCACGAAGCGCGTGTGATCACCTCTCTCCACGAGAAGTACGGCCCTGTCGTCCGCATCGGTCCCACGGAATGCGTGATATCCGACGGAGCAGCTCTCAATGCGATCTACAACGAGCGAGGCGGGTTTCGCAAAGCGGACTGCTATGCGAACTTCGACTTCGAGGGCCATGCGACTATCTTCAGCGCCAGAGATGTGGAGTATCGGAATGCGCGGAGCAAGGCTGTCATGCCGTTGTTTAGTACTGGGAACATAAGAGCAGGGCAACATGTGATCGAGGCGTGCGTGAAGAGGTTCATTGATAGGGTGAGGCTGGAGGCTCGCTCTGGGGAGCCGGTAGATATCTTGAATCTGAGCAGGAGTCTTGCCCTGGATGCTGTGAGCTCGTATCTTTTTGGAAGACCTTATGGTGGCATTGAGGAGAAGAATGATAGGCTGAGTGCGAGTGTGTTTGTGGATATGCTGGTCGCTACTGGGCGCTTTTTCTTCTTGCCCCGTCGCGTCTTCGTTGCTGTCGAGACTCTGAGCGCATGGCTATGGCCGAGCACAGATGCTTCGGTTGAAGCTGGAGGTGCGAAGTTGGACTCTTTCGCTCGGCAGATAGTGACGGATACTCCTGCAGGCGATGAGACATACCAGGGACGCCTCAAGAAGGCCGGCGTGAGTGATCATGAGAATGAGGTCCAGTGCATGGACTTGATGTTTGCAGGTACAGACTCAACTGGGACGAATCTGAGCAAGCTCATTTGGCGATTGGCACAGTCGCCGCATATGTAAGTTGTCTCAGTTTGTTCCACCTTCGCCATGCTTACAAAGTGTTAGATATCAGCGCCTGCGTGAAGAGGTCACGAGAGCGGATGCGGCTGACCCGTCTTTGCCCTTCAATCTCCAGAACCTCGATTATCTGAATGCCGTGATTCGAGAAGGCCTTCGCATGGGCATGTCCACCCCAACGCGCATTCCTCGAGTCGTACCTCTCGGCGGCTGGTATTTCCGTGATTATTACATTCCCGAAGGCACCACCGTGGGCTGCCAGCCTTACACTCTGCATTTCAATCGAGCTGTTTTCCCCGACCCATTCACTTTCAAGCCAGAACGCTGGTTAGACGAGCCATCACCGGAGATGCAACGAGACTGGATTCCGTTCTCGCTCGGCCAGAGAGCATGTCTTGCAAGGAACCTGGCGCAAAGTGAACTACAGATTGCGATTCGGGCGGTCGCTAGGGAAAACTTGTTGAACGGCGCCACAGCAGTCGGCGACAACATCGAAATCTATGACTGGTTCAACAGCAAATTGGTCGGAGACAGGCTTGATCTGGTTTGGAATTCGAACTGATTCTGGGTCAAGCAGGGAATCTGTATCTCCATGTGATATGGGCGACCTGCTAAACTGAAGGAGCTGATACTTTCATACGTGTCGCGGAGATGCTTGTAAATATTGGCAACCCTAACAAAGGCAATTGCGCATTTTGTCGTGCGGATGCAGCCACGAGAACAGCTCGCGTCGTGAAGAAGGAGCGATCGCATGGCTCCTGCCTCATGAGCGCTATCCCTTCACCTCATCTCCATCCTCCAGCACCGCAGCTCATCACCATACAACCAGCCATCACATTCTGACCATTGAAGAACAACAATCCTTTGAATCATGGTAAGCCATCCGGACCCCATTCCTCTACCTCAGCTCACAGACCCAGGCGCCCAAAACGAACTGCGCGCCCGCCAAATTGGCCGCGGCACTCGCCTACCTCCAAAAATCACGTGTGGCTCACACGATCAAAGATCTCGAGAAGAGTCTCCCAGCCGCCACCCAAATCAACGGCATGCAAGTGAAGGGTGAGCAAGCAACCACTCGAAAAGCTCCATCACACACTAATCAAGGAACAGACTACATCCAAGCCCTGCAGGACGAGAACAAGATCCGCGGTGAGAAAATTGGTTCTGGGAACTGGTACTGGTCATTCGTAAGCGACGACAAGATCGCACGCGAAAAAGCGCTGGAAGACGCCAAAACCGCGCACGAGAAAGCCACGGCAGTCGCGGACGAGCTGCAAAGCAAGCTCGCCGAAGCTGAAGCGCAACGCAAGCGAGATGATGAAGTGCTTGAATGTGGTGGCGAGAGCCGTGAGGAGCTGATGGCTGTGAAGAGGCAGCTGGAGCTCGAGACTCAGGCTACGCGCCGCGAGCTGGCTGCGTACAGTGACAACGATCCGACGGAGTTGGAGAGGAAAGCAACAGAGGCTGCGGGGTGGAGGGTTGTTGCTGAGGAGTGCACGGATGATATCTACTCCATGGAGGGATGGTTGAAGAGCGCTGTTGGCGGTGATGGGGAGGGCTTTGCTGCGATGCTTGAGCAAGTTTATGACAAGGAGTTTGATGTTGAGGGGAAAACGCTGAGGGAACTGGTTTGAAGGTGGGTCAGGATGATGGTCAGACAACCTTCTGGGCAGTGGAAGCGGAGAGGCCGATAAGTCATTTCATATGGCTTTGCAACAAGGAGGGCATCGGACACATGATGTATCATCAGTTTACATTCACTGGAGAGGAGAACATATGCTTCGCTTCGTACAGGAACAGACCCACAATTATTCAGCATCAACTCTCAACCTCAAACCTTCCCAAAACCACTCCGCCTCCCTGCTCAAATTCGTTTCTTCAAGCGGAACCTCCCACAAAGCACGATTGACCTCCAAACCATCCATCCACTCACCCATGACCTTCTCCTTGTCGCCCACACCTGGAAAATGCAACGCCATATCGCCATGCCGGACTTTATACGAGAGCTCGTCGTCCCCGCCCGCTAGGTACGCGTTGAACCAGCGAGAGGGCACGAACGCGGCGCCATCCTTGAATTCGCCTTCGTGCATCAGATTCGACATGGCGGATTGCTCCACGAAGGGAAGATCGTCGTCTGGTTTGAACGAGCGATAGGCCAAGACAGCAGTCATCAGGTCCACGCTCCAAGACGAGACGCGCAGGAAGAAGACGCCGGCGTTCAGCCCGTTCCAGTCTTTCGTGAAGAGGGCGTGGACGTTCGGCATGTCGGGAGGTGGGAGGAAGGTTTCGAGTGGGATCTGCCGGTTGAGGATCATGGTATCGGCATCGAACCAGGCTAGCCATTGGAGGCGTTCTTTCTCCGGTTTCAGCAATTCTAAGAGCATGACTTCCAACAGAGCGGCTTGCTTTGACCACATGCCGTCCATGATGGATTCGTCGAGGATGTAGGCTGGGTAGCGGTGGAGTTTATTGTGTTCGACGTGGGTGTCTAACGCTCTGTAGTATCCACTACCCCAGGAGCCATAGATGGACGTACATTTTCCGATCCTAGCATGACGGCGGGGCGAGGTCTGATCGGAGTATGTGCCCAGGCTTGTGTAGTTGTAGTGGGATGTCTCTTCGCGGAATGGCCAGACGAGACTGTTTGGAACCCGCCAAGATGATGTGTTGAAGGGTGGTTTTGCCGAGAAGTTGACCAGTCTCTGGGCTCGGGAGAGTCGTGCTAGTTCGTGGGCTGTTTCGAAGATACCAAGTATGGCCAGACAGAGCAGCGCATACGTTGCCAGATGATGGAGGTCGTGCATTACTTCAACACTTTAAGGAGAGAACAGACTACTGGCAAGTGAATAAGCGATGCTTTGAGCAAAGCATGAAGCTGAAGAGTACAACCCCCCCTTGAGTATCGATCTCAGAACGCGAATCCGAGCTTTTCACGAATGCAAGACAGATTCCTTATGCCGTCACCATTTGACAGCCAGTCAGACCCCTGAGCGGACATCTGGTCAAACGACTCGAATAATCTTTGGGGCGACGATGGCTTCAGCTCCCGTCGAAAAGGTCTCACGTCTACTGTCATTTACTCCAAAGTCAGCAGCTGAAGTGTCTCACAGGCGCTCTTTGTCACAGAAAGACAAGGGAAGGGTTTGCGCCGAACGACGCCCACAAGCGTGGCGTGCATTCAGGGTTGATGAACATGTCCACTTCAGTGAAGCGGCGCTTTTGTAGATTCATGATGATTAGCTGATTCCGACAGCCACGGTCGCTCCCAAGAGGCTACGTGTGACTCGTGATGAAACACCGCTGCAACCATCCGAATTGAAAAGGATGTGGCTTTTCGAGATCACATCTCTCAGCATTTGCGGCTGTATGAGGCTGGACAATCGCTGTGGTCAATGTCGATTTGGTTCGTTCCTCATCCTCATTGTAATTTTGCAGCAAGAAGCATTTAGTTGCATGGCTCAGGATCTTGCCGTCGGGGCTGAGTAGGCGTATAGAGATCTGAGGAGGCTGTTGGGGTATTCTGTAGGTATTCAGCTCTCTGATTTAACACAAGGACTCGGACGCGAACTGGTTATTCTTGGGCAGTGGCATGCGATGCCAGCAAAACGAATGAAGGACACATGCAAGTAGGACTCAAACGTATGTGAACCAGAGCCAGATGTAGGGAGGGAGAATGTAGGGAGCGTGGATAGACTTTCGGCAGGTCCCGCGACGCGATCTCGCGTTTGACGCGTCCGGTCGCCAGAGTGATAGAGTGCTGCTGTTTCCCATCCCACGCCGCCGATTCTGAGAGAGCTAACCGCCCAACTTTTGGTATGCGACAGCACTGACACTCCCCACTTACCCATACCAACTCTCACACATATCGCGCTCTGTCCTCAACATCATGGCGCTCCTCCAGACCAAGTTCTTGGTCGACTACCAAGCACAGCAGGGCGCATTCGAGGACTTTCTGCGCAACTTCAAGTCCTCCTCGACCGAGACTGAGGATGCCCTGGAGGATCTCAACCTGAACGTCGACGGCGACAGCGATGACTACGATTTCATGGACGATGCCGGAGGCGCACAAATTGGGAGGAGAAAGACCAAGAACAAGTACATGGACATCCTGCAGAAGGTCTCAGAAAGGAAGCTGGATCAGGTCCTGGTGAGCCTGGACGACCTTCAGGAGTTCGAGAAAACATTACCAGAAGACTCGAACATGCAGCTTGTTGCTTCTATTGAGAAGAACGCTTATCACTACATTGAGATCATTTCGCGAGCGGTCGATAACCTGCTCCCTAAACCATCGCAAGAGGTGACCTTCAAGGATGATGTGCTGGACATCATCATGACCCAACGAGCGCAATACAACGAGACGATCACACGGCAACTGGAGGCTAGCGGCGACGAACAGGCGGCCGCCGCATCTCTCTTTCCCAAAGCCTTGACCCGCAGATACACTCTCAACTTCAAGCCTGTCACCCCCTCAGGATCAAGCAGCGAAATCAGCAAGAAGGCTCTGGCCGTGCGCAATGTGCGCGGCGACCACCTCGGAAACCTGATCACCGTACGAGGTATTGCGACCAGGGTTTCAGATGTTAAGCCTTCGGTGCAAGTCAACGCCTACTCTTGCGACCGCTGCGGACACGAGATCTTCCAGCCCGTCACGACGCAGAACTTCACTCCTCTGATCGAGTGTGACTCCTCCGCATGCAACTCCAACAACTCAAAGGGCCAGCTGGTCCTGTCTACACGCGCCTCGAGATTCGTGCCCTTCCAAGAAATCAAGATCCAAGAAATGGCAGACCAAGTACCTGTTGGTCACATCCCTCGTCAGCTCACTGTGCAATGCCACGGCGAACTTTGTCGCCAGATCAACCCCGGTGATGTCGTGGATATTGCGGGTATCTTCCTGCCTATACCCTATACCGGCTTCAAAGCGATCAAGGCTGGTTTGCTTACAGACACCTACTTGGAGGCCCAGTACGTGCACCAGCACAAGAAGGCGTACGACAACATGGTCCTGGCTCCCACGACCATTCAGCGCATGACCGAGCTTGAGCAGTCAGGGCAGCTTTACGAGTACCTCAGCCGTTCCATCGCCCCGGAAATTTTCGGTCATCTTGATGTGAAGAAGGCGCTCTTGCTGCAGCTGATTGGGGGTGTTACCAAGGAAATGGGTGACGGCATGAAGATTCGCGGAGACATCAACGTCTGTCTGATGGGTGACCCTGGTGTTGCCAAATCTCAGCTTCTGAAGTACATCACCAAGGTCGCTCCTCGTGGTGTCTATACGACTGGACGTGGTAGCAGTGGTGTTGGTCTCACTGCTGCGGTTATGAGGGATCCTGTAACGGACGAGATGATCCTTGAAGGAGGTGCGCTCGTGCTTGCGGACAACGGCACCTGCTGTATCGATGAATTCGACAAGATGGACGACAGCGACCGTACAGCAATCCACGAAGTCATGGAACAGCAGACCATCTCTATCTCCAAGGCTGGCATCACCACCACACTCAACGCCAGAACCTCCATCCTTGCGGCAGCTAACCCTCTGTACGGACGCTACAACCCTCGCATCTCGCCTGTCGAGAACATCAACCTGCCCGCTGCATTGCTCAGTAGATTCGACGTCCTTTTCCTCATCATGGACACTCCATCCAGGGACACCGACGAGGAGCTCGCTCGCCACGTCACTCACGTTCACATCCACAACGCCCACCCTGAGCCTCAGGGTGGCGGCCTTGTCTTCTCTCCCAACGAAGTTCGCCAATGGGTTGCACGTGCCCGCACGTTCCGCCCTGTCGTTCCTAAAGCCATCTCCGATTACCTCGTGGGTGCGTACGTGCGACTCCGCCAGCAGCAAAAGCGCGACGAAGCCGGCAAGAAGACTTTCACGCACACCTCGCCGCGTACCCTTCTCGGTATCCTCCGTCTGTCTCAAGCACTCGCACGCCTCCGCTTCTCCAACGAAGTTATCACCGACGACGTTGACGAGGCATTGCGTTTGGTGGAAGTCAGCAAGGCCAGCTTGTATGAAGATAACAGAGATCGTCGCGGAGACCAATCGCCCAGCACGAAGATCTTCAACCTCGTCCGCGGTATGCGCGACAGTGGAGCCGCTGCTACGGGCGAAGGCAGTGGAGAGCTGGACATGCGCAGAGTCAGGGAGAGAGTGCTCGCGAAGGGCTTCACGGTTCAGCAGCTGGAGGCCTGTCTGGATGAGTATGCCGAGTTGGATGTAAGTGCACTTTCATCGTCATTAGTAGCTTGTTTCAGAATACTAACAATTGTTTTCTTCAGATCTGGCAAACCGCCGCCGAAGGCACTCGCCTTGTTTTCATCGAAGCTGGAGAAGACGAGTTCGACATGGGCGACGAAGACTTTTAGAGCTACATTCAAAGCGATGGCGGGCGCATTTGGCGTTGAAAAGGAAATGCTTTGCAGCAGGGCGGGTGGTTTGCTTGGGAGATACCTTGATTGGCTTTGTTGGCGATTTGATCGCTGAGCTTGGATTGCGATTGTTTCTTGTTGTTCGTAAAGTAGTGGCACTTTTTGATGCCGACTGGAAAATGCTACTTTTACCGTTTCGAAGTTTGCTACTACACTTATTTTGGTCCTCCATGCGTCAGTACTTCAAGTGTGAATGTTTCACTGGGTTTTACCGCACGAAATACATGTACTCCATCAGATCGTATACCACATATCCACTCGGCACGTCAATGGTGCACGCGTACGTACGCCGCGAAGAAGCCAAGCAGGAAAGCGGTGCCGCCGAGAAGACCAGCAAGAAATAGCACGAACATAGGCGCCTTACGCCAGAGTGCCAAGTGGGTATTCTCCTCAGCCTCCAGAAAATGAAAGTGGAGATGTCATTCATTGCTCGCGCGAAATCACCAGGCGAACGAGTCATCGGGGGCATTTCGCGCCCTACCCATGCCGCCTTGCAAGTGATGCAATCTCACTACCGATCCCACTAACGAAAAACGCACGGTATCACATCCGACCTTTTCGTATCCAGCCTTGCCGCAGGGCTGGCGTAGATAAAGCACGAGACAGCGCAGAAAGCAAGTCATCAGAACTAATTCTGACAAGATCAACACCTCCCACTCGCGCAACGCGTTACGCCCAGCCGTCAATTGGTAAAATGATGTAAGATTCGAGGTGAAATCTTGTTTTTGACCTGCAGCTAGGGTGGTCAAGCCTTGCTAAGCTTTGCTCGGTGGTGCCGCTTGGCCCGGGTCGAAGTGAGGTGAGCTCGGTAAGTGAGGTGACTTTTGATGGTGAGAGCAGTGGGAGAGTGGGGTTTTGTGTCAGCCCTGCCCTGCCCTGCCCTTCTGCTTAGCTCGTCGTCACCTCGAACTAGCTCTAAAGTGCCTCCGGGCCATTGTCGTTACGCGTCCGCGTACTACTGTACTACTACTGCTGCTGCTACTGCTGCTGGGCGTGGTGGTTGTGCGGTACGGCGACGGCAGCGTGCATAGACCTTTCTCTCGCCGAACCCTTGTATTTCGTCTTACTCGAGGCGCTGTTTCCTTTCCTTTCCCTCTTTGCGATGTACTTTGTGCTTGTCAGGTAGGCGGACGATTTATTGAATTGCTATATTCCTATGAGAGTTGACACAAGAGATCGCTAGTTGCATGTGATTTTTGCGATTCAAGAGGTACACCCTACGAGACTTGGATTGCGCGGTCAGATCGGACAGTCAAGAGCATGGAGGCTGGCAATACGGCGGAGAAGACGAGTGGAGGTTTGCCAAACGGCGGCGGCGGAGAAGGACATACAACTCAACCTCTTGACATTTCGGCAGAAAGGCAGCAAGCGCAAGATGCCAGCGCGCGCAATGGTGCCCCCAGGGATCCCGAAAAGAGCGCGACCGGCGAGAGTGCCACGAAGCAGGACGATGAAGAGCCGAAAGAGAAGCAGCCTCCGGGAGGTTTCGACAGCACGCCAATACCCTTCCAGCCGCGCGGGTATACAGTCAAGATCACGATCCACCGCGCGACGAACCTCCCCATGGCCGATGTCAATTCTCTATCTTCGGATCCCTACGTTCTCGCCGAGTGCAAGACCAACGGCCCCATGCGACACAAGGAAGACCCTCCACTTCGCTTCCGAACGCCTACAATCAGACGCAACACCGACCCCGAATGGAACTCGGATTGGATAGTCGCCAACGCGCCAGCGCAAGGCTTCAAGCTCAAGCTGCGCGTCTACGACGAGGATCCTGCGAACAAGGACGACCGGCTGGGTAACGTGCACGTGCATGTCCCCGCGCTCGAGGGCTGGGCGGGCCTGCGGGATCAGAAATACCACATCGAGAAGAAGGCAGGCAGCAAGCGCGCCTACCTGGTCCGGGCTGTGGCGACGTGCTTTAGGGTGGCGGAACACATGCACGGCGACATCTTCATCAGCATGCAGGTGCTTGAGAGGACGCCTGAGGATGGGCAGAATGGCAGGATGTACACGATCGGCCCGCAGTGGTGGACGAGGCATTACAGTCCCCTTCTGGGTCGGATTGCGAATACGCATGATCCGGGAGAGGAAGACAATTTCAGCAACTCAGACGGTGCACAAGGCAGTGCCCAAGCCCAGCAGGCTGGCAAGGAAGAGAAACGGAAACCCAGACCCTACGATTTCCAAGCGAACCAGCTCCAGCTGCGAGGACCGGTGCCTCCTGAGCTCTACCATCGCTACGTGGAATTCAAACCTTGGACGAAGCGCATGTTCACCAACACGGGCTTGCAGGGCATGGTTCTGTCGAAAGCGTTGCACCACCAGCACGCACGCGTGTACAACTTCGACAAATCGACAGTCTATGGCTGCTTTGGCAAAGAGCCCGGGATGGAAGTGACGAAACATTTCTTGGAACTTGTTCATTACGACCAAGGGGCTCGCATCTTCACTTACGTTCTCACACTTGACGCTCTGTTCCGCTTCACCGAAACCGGCAAGGAGTTTGGAATCGACATGCTGAGCAAACATACCATGCACAGCGACGTTTCCATGTACATCGCCTACTCTGGAGAATTCTTCATCCGCCGCCTCAAGCACCCCAAGCGTCCTCCACCTCCCGAACCAACCGAGCAAACAACACAATCTCACCCACCCCCTCACGCCGAAAACGAGACACACCCTCCAAACGACGTCTCCGGCGGTCCACCCAAGGAAGACCCACCCAACGACCCCAGTCACTACGAGCTCGTCATCGACAACGACTCCGGCACCTACCGGCCCAACGCCGCCATCCTGCCCATCCTCAAAGCCTACCTGGCCGCCAACCTGCCGGGTCTGCACATCATGACGCTCGACTGCAACGGCGACAAGGAGAAGATGGACAAACTGAAATCGGCGCAGCGCGAGCGCAAGAAGCGCGAAGGCGACCACATCATCTACCGCCAAGGCAGCCGGTCGGGCTCGATTTCCAGCTCGGATGAGAGCGACCTTGACGAGTTGGAGGAGGAGTACCGAAACGAGCAGACGGAGCCGCACGAGCGGAGCGCTTTTAATCAGTATGCCAAGGACAGGAAGCAGTTGGAGCAGGCTAAGTGGCAGAAGCTGAAGCGCGATTATGGCTTGAGTGCGAGAGATGCCGGCGGCGAAGGGGCGCTGAGTAGTGCTGAGGCGAGGGCGGGTGGGCATGGTGAGCCGCCGCCGCCTGAAGCGAGGGTTGGCTGATTGGATTTGAGGATGGTGATGTTTTGATCGGACATTTGGATGTCGGCGGTTTTGGTTCTGCTTCCGCGGTCGTGCCTGCGTGGCGTTTCTTGGGCTTCTGCTGTTTTTCCTCGTTTGACGGCTCCATGGTTCATGACCTTTCCTTTTCTTTACTTTTCTTTTCTTTTCTTCCTCTAGTAACGATACCCGTAGCCTCCTAGTAATTTAACGAGCCTTCTTCACTTGGAAAAAGAGATTCGCATGAGCTTCTCATAGATCCCTCGTCATGTCATATCCTTAGAACAAGCAGCCCGCATTCAAACCCAAGCCATCAACCCTCCTCCACCCCAAACAGCACCCTCAACCAAAGACTACACCCCCTACATCCGACAATCAACTCCCCATCCTCCAGATTCCCCTCCAGCTCCCCCTCCGTGACGACAAAACCCCTGTCGTCCCCGCACCTGCACGCGCGCGTCCACACCTCGCTCGCCTCGTCGAAGACCAGATCGTCCAGGTCTACGGAATCCAGACCAGTGCGGAAGACTTTGTCGTCGTCTTCGTTGGTGGTGTTGTTGGAAGTGCGTAGACCGGCGTCGTAGGAGGATTTGAGGGAGGGGGAAGAGAGGATTTTGTAGGCGAGGGCGATGGAGTCGATCGTTATGGCTGAAGCAGCGTTTGGTCTTGTGCTAGAGGTATTGGTGCTGCGTCTTGCTGGGATTTTTGTCCGGGTGGTGTTTCAGGAGAGCGCGTTTGTAGGCGGCTTTCACTTCGCTGGGAGTGAGGTTTGGGTCCAATTTTCGAGTGCTGAGGTTGAGGATTGTGTAGTAGTCCTCTATGGGGATGTGGGCGTCTTTGGCCATTTTGGGTGATGAGCCTTATGCTAGACCGGTGCTTTCGATTTGGCGTGCTTTGATAATCACTCACGATCGATTGGGTTCTTTCTCAGTGGTGGCGATGACTGAAGGGTGGATGAAGTCGTTAGGCACGTGCACGGCAAATTTGGGCTTGAATGGAAGAGAAGGTGTTTTTGCTCTCTCCGCATTTCTTTTGCTCGATTAGACTTCGACTGGAGTCTTCTCTAGCTCCGCGGCTCCAGGTCGACTACATCACTTGTCCTCTTGACATTATTAGAGCAGATCGGGCATCACGACCACACTCGATGGGACTTGATATCTTCAACAGGCATCCAGTATACCACTGAGCGCCTCTCTCTAGCAGATACGGCGATTGGAACGATTTCTCCTCACAACTAGCCTACAGCGGCATACATACATCAACCAACGATGTATAACTCTCTTCACCCAAGACCGCCAAGCGGTAGATCACAGAAACTATGACATCTGCACCCTGCATGATCACACCTCCGCATGCTCCGATCGTCCAAAATGGCTATTTACAGTGCCCTACTTCTTAGCCTGACGGAATGCCAGGACTTTCTTGACGACTCCATCCTATCACCATTTACCTCAGGCGGACCCTTGAGATCTCACCAAGCCGTCTATCCTCCGCACTCGCCACGCGGATCACGTCTGGTCCGCGAGATGCGAGTAAACCTTCAAGTAAACTTAGGTGGAACCCTTTGAGCCCGCCATGCCCGTCCTGCCGTCTCTTCGTGTTGAGCGCGGTAGACGTGGAGCTCGGGCTTGGGAGTTTGTGTAATTGTAGAATGGTTCGATGAGGAGCATGACGCAGGAACGGCAGAGAATTATTACAAGAACTGCCTTTTCCTTCGGCGGTTTACCTACTTTCCTGCCTTTACTCTATTGCGTATTCCTTTACTCTTTCGCCTGATCATCACCATGCAGTATCTACCATTGTTGGCCTTGGCCGGCACGGCCATCGCTCAAGATGTCTCCAAGGGCTTCAACTACGGCAACGTCTTTACGAACGGCGCTGCCAAACAGCAGTCCGACTTCGAGGCTGAGTTCAACCGCGCACAGAGCCTGCCGAACACCTCCGGCTTCACCTCAGCTCGTCTGTATACCATGATCCAAGGTGGTACGACGAACACGCCCATCTCCGCGCTGCAAGCGGCCATCGACACTCAGACCAGTCTGCTGCTGGGACTTTGGGCTTCCGCCGGAGATGAGATCTTCCAGAACGAGCTCGACACTCTCGGCTCTGCTATCGATCAGTATGGCTCTGCTTTGACCGATCTGATCGTTGGCATCTCTGTCGGTTCGGAGGACCTTTATAGGAACTCTGTTCAGGGCATGGAGAATGACCCCAACCCTGGCGTGGACCCAGACGTCCTCGTCGACTACATTCAGCGAACTCGCTCCGTGATTGAGGGAACTGCTGCTTCTGACGCACCCATCGGACATGTCGACACCTGGAATGATTGGGTCAACGGCAGCAACAGTGCTGTCATTGACTCGATCGACTGGATTGGCTTCAACGGTAATTTCGCTCACCAATGACCCTTAAAATGCATGAACTAACCCATTACAGCATTCCCCTACTTCGAGAACACCGAAAACAACGCCGTCGAAAACGGCAACTCCCTCTTCTTCCGCGCCCTCAACGCCGTCGAAGGTGTCTCCCAAGACAAGCCCGTCTGGATCACCGAAGCCGGCTGGCCTGTAGGAGGCCCGACAGAAGGCCAGGCCGTGGCCTCCACCGAGAACACCAAAACTTACTGGGACTCAGTCGGCTGCGACATCTTCAACCAATACAACGTGTGGTGGTACATCCTGCGCGACAACAACGCCGACCCGACCCCTGATCCGACGTTCGGCATCGTCGGCCGCGAGCTCCAAGATCCTCTCTTCGACCTTACTTGCCCGTCTGGCTCGAATGGAGCTCAAGGGTCCGCATCTCCTTTTTCTTCCTCTTCCGCTATGAATGATAGTGTTATTGGAATTATTTCTAACGCGACATCAGGCTTTGAAAACGCCACCATCGCCGGCGTGAACGTCAGCGAAGCCCTGAACGTCACCGAAGTCTCCAACGTAACAGAATCCGCTCTTAATCTTGACTTATCATCCATCATGCAGAGCCTCCCCGACATCCTGGCTTCCAACCCCCAACTCATCGGCCGTCTCCCTGACATCATCGCCGAGCACTCTGAGCTTGTCGAGCTCCTCTTGGAAATCAACTCGCGAGAAGGCTTTGTGACCAACATCCCCAACCTCGACTTGCCTCCCGTCTACGTCGCCATCATCGCAAACGCCATCAGACGGTGTGAGCACCGCGCTGTCCTTGATAGACTCGCCAGTGACGCGGGGTTCGAAAACGGGACTGAGGGTGTGATTGACACTCTTGGCCGGTCTGAGGGCCAGTCTGAGGGGGATGATGGAGCTGAAGGGCTTGTTGACATGCTGGGTCTGGTGAAGGATGATGGTGGAGAGGAAGCTTGTGTCGATTGATTGGTTTTGCTTGTGAGATAGTTGGGTTTGGAGCTACGTTTGACGAAAGGCGCTTGCGTGTGATGATATACAGTAGATATTCTTGATTAATGTAATATAATAATGAGAACGTTCCAATTCTATCCAACACGTTCTCCCGCGCCGGTTCAATCTCCCGTTGGTTTGTTGCATGCATACGGTTTCGTCCAGCTCTCGCCTTTCCTGGGGAGGCTCTTCAATCATCGATTTCGTTGTCCCGAAGAGCTATCTCCTCGATCATCTCGACCATGAGACCAGTACCGGACGGACAACTCACAACGTCGGCTCAGACTTGTCAGATGCAATTGCTACTATCGATGTGTTCCCAGAAACCCACCTCAACCAGAGCCAATAGTTCCCCATCGACGATGGATGAGTAATCGCATCAAACCAAGCCAGCACCAGGACCTCCATCCGAGAACCATATGGCCAAACGACGCTGCTATCAAGCTGTGTTCATGAGAAGTGCCTTCGTCAATCAGAGTCACCCATCTCCCCATCGAACGTACATCGAGACATAGAAGTGCAAGAAGCGAATTCGCGGATCCTCTTTGTGTCTCGTGGTGTCCGAGGACATGGAAGCGCAGTGTCTTCTCCGTATGGAGAGATACGTTCACCTCAAGCCATGGACTTTCCTCACAATCAACAAAGCTTTCTTAGGTACATTTCCATTCGCGTTTCATTAATCAGGCCAATAACACCCACAATACCATCCTTGAGAAATGTCCAGTCCAACGCCTCACAATACAGGCCCGAAGACCAAACTCCCAAACGCCAAAAGACGAAAACCCAAAACCCTCACAAAAGCGCCCTCTCGCCCCCACCCAACCCCTCCCTCCCCAACCCCAAGTGCTCAACAACCATAGGCAACCGATCAAACCCAAAAAACCCCTCCTCCTTCCCCTGCCCATCCCTAGCAACAAACCAAGGCAACCCAAAAGCGCCCATCTCAATCGCCTTGGCCGTATTTTCCGTAAGCAAACCCTTAACCTCCGCCGTCGCAGTCCGTCCCATAACGCCCTCTACGTCCTGCTCAGACAGCACGTTCCGCAGCGCGGCAGACACGACGGCGGGTGAAGCGATGTCCTCGCCGCGCACCCAGAAGGAGGCGTACAGCGCTTCGAGGGCGGGGGCGAGGTTGGACGGTTGGGAGGATTGGATTGCGCAGAGGGCGCGTTGGGCGGGGAGAGTGTTGGGCGGGAAGTTGGGGGGTGAGGTGGGTAGAATGGGGATGGAGAAGAGGGAGGCGAGGCGGGTGCGGTCGTGGGAGATGTAGGCGTCTTTGTCTGTGGGTTGGAAGGTCAGTTTGGGGTGGGGAGGATGGTAAGGATTGGTATGCCGTACTCTTGATTTTAATCGGAGGCGTGTTGCCGCAGGCTTGCATGACGCCGCCGAGGAAGATTGGGATGAATCTGGATGAAGTGGTTGTGATTAGTTGCACGGTCTCGTCCTCTTCGCAAATGGCTGTGTATCCTTCTGGATCACGAAAGGGTGAGAACATACTCGACATCGCATTTCTTGAAGACGGGCGAGTTCTGTTGTTTGAGCAAATAACATGTGTCAGCGTCCATTCTTCTTGACGGTACTGCATTTCCAGATACAAAAAAAAA
>MSJI02000811.1:0-16136 GCA_001931905.2 Cladosporium sp. IMV 00045 | reverse complement strand
GCACCCATCGGACATGTCGACACCTGGAATGATTGGGTCAACGGCAGCAACAGTGCTGTCATTGACTCGATCGACTGGATTGGCTTCAACGGTAATTTCGCTCACCAATGACCCTTAAAATGCATGAACTAACCCATTACAGCATTCCCCTACTTCGAGAACACCGAAAACAACGCCGTCGAAAACGGCAACTCCCTCTTCTTCCGCGCCCTCAACGCCGTCGAAGGCGTCTCCCAAGATAAGCCCGTCTGGATCACCGAAGCCGGCTGGCCCGTAGGAGGTCCGACGGAAGGTCAGGCCGTTGCCTCTACCGAGAACACCAAGACCTACTGGGACTCAGTCGGCTGCGACATCTTCAACCAGTACAACGTGTGGTGGTACATCCTGCGCGACAACAACGCCGACCCGACCCCTAACCCGACCTTCGGCATCGTCGGCCGCGAGCTCCAAGATCCTCTCTTCGATCTCACCTGCCCGTCTGGCTCGAACGGAGCCCAAGGGTCCGCATCCCCTTCTTCCTCCTCTTCCGCTATGAATGATAGTGTTATTGGTATCATTTCTAACGCGACATCAGGCTTTGAAAATGCCACCATCGCGGGCGTGAACGTCAGCGAAGCCCTGAACGTCACCGGACTCTCCAACGTGACAGACTCTGCTCTTGATCTTGACATGCCGTCCATCAGGCAGAATCTCCCCGACATCCTGGCCTCTAACCCCCAGCTCATCAGCCGCTTGCCCGACATTATCGCTGAGAATGCCGAGCTCGTCGAGCATCTCCTGGAAATCAACTCACGAGAGGGCTATTTGACCAACATCCCCAACCTGGACTTGCCTCCCGTCTACGTCGCCATCATCGCAAACGCCATCAGGCAGAGTGAGCACCGCGCTGTCCTTGACAGACTCGCTGGTGATGCGGGTTTCGAGAATGGGACTGAGGGTGTGATTGACACTCTTGGCAGGCCTGATGATCAATCTGAAGGCGAGGATGGAGCTGAAGGGCTTGTTGACATGCTGGGTCAGGCGAAGGATGCTGATGGAGAGGAAGCTTGTGTCGAGTGATTGGCTTTGGTAGTAAGATATTTGGGCTTGGGGCTACGTTTGACGAACGGCGCTTGCGTGTGATGATTCACAGTAGATATTCACAGTTAATGTAATATAATAATGAGAACGTTCCAAATTTATCCATCACGTTTTCCCGCGCCGGCTCAATCTCCCGTTGGTTTGTTGCATGCATACGGCCTCGTCCAGCTCTCGCCTCGGCGACAGCTTCTTGGAGAGACTCTTCAATCATCGATGTCCCTTTCCCATAAGGTTGTTTCTTCAATTCTCTCGACTATTAGACCAGTAATGAACGAACAACTCATAAAGTAGACCCAGACTTGTCAGATGCAATCGCTTCTATTGATGTGCTCCCAAAGGCCACCTCAACCAAAGCCAATAATTCCCCATCGACGATAGATGAATACCTTAGTCGCATAAACCAGACCAGCACCGGGACCTCCATCCGAGAGCCAGATGGTTAATCGATGTTGCTATCAAGCTGTGTTCATGAGAAGTGCCTTCGTCAATCAAAGTCACCCATCTCCCTATCGAACGTACATCGAGACATAGAAGTGCACGAAGCGACTTCGCGGATCTTCCTTGTATCTCGTGGTGTCCGAGGACATGGAAGAGCAGCGCCTTCCCCATATGAGAACGTTCACCTCAAGCCATGGAATTCCCTCGCAATCAACAAAGCCTTCTGAAATTTCCATTCACGTTTCATTAATCAGGCCAATAACACCCACAATACCATCCTTGCGAAACTCCCAGCCCAACGCCTCACAATACAGGTCCCAATACCAAACCCCCAAACCCCAAAAGACGAAAACCCAAAACCTCTCACAAAAGCGCCCTCTCCCCACCCCCCAACCCCTCCCTCCCCAACCCCAAATGCTCCACAACCATAGGCAACCGATCGAACCCAAAAAACCCCTCCTCCCTCCCCTGCCCATCCCTAGCAACAAACCAAGGCAACCCAAAAGCGCCCATCTCAATCGCCTTGGTCGTGTTAGCAGTCAACAAACCCTTGACCTCCGCCGTGGCAATCCGAGCCATAACGCCTTCCACATCCTGCTCAGAGAGCACGTTGCGCAACGCGGCGGACACGACGGCGGGGGAGGCGATGTCCTCCCCGCGCACCCAGAAGGAGGCGTAGAGCGCTTCGAGGGCGGGGGCGAGGTTGGACGGGTGGGAGGTTTGGATTGCGCAGAGGGCGCGTTGGGCGGGCAGCGTGTTGGGGGGAAAGTTGGGGGGTGAGGTGGGCAGGATGGGGATGGAGAAGAGGGAGGCGAGGCGGGTGCGGTCGTGGGAGATGTAGGCGTCTTTGTCTGTGGTTGGAAGTTAGTTTGGAGGTGGGATTGGGGCGGGGAGTGGTGAGGGGAGGAGGGTGGACTTGGGTTGACGGACTTTTGATTTTAATCGGAGGCGTGTTGCCGCAGGCTTGCATGACGCCGCCGAGGAAGATGGGGATGTATCTGGATTGGAGGGGTTGTGGTTAGTTGACATTCCTTCTTTTCTTCGAAATAGTTGTATATCCTTTTTTTGGATCATGAAAGGGTATGAACATACTCGACATCGCATTTCTTGAAGACGGGCGAGTTCTGTTGTTTGGAGAAGGTAATATGTCAGCAATCATTCTTCTTGACGATACTGCGTGTCCAGAAACAAAGAATTCTCTACTCATCCAACATCGAAGAGCAATATCAAACCGCTATTCTTCCACACTTTCCAAGCGTTTCGATCTCCTTGGTCTCACTTCTTCGCCTCCTCCTCCCCATCGCCCACCGATCCTCCATCCCAGCCCCCAAAACCCAGACAAATAGACAGATAGACAAACAAAATGACATACCCTAACCATATAAAAAGCCATATAAGCAAACGGACTGACGACGTCGAGGAAGAGCGTCAAATGCGGTCTTTGAGGAGGCATGACGGTGGCTGCTCGGGTGCTGGTTTGCTGAAAGTGACTGACAAAAGCGACGTTTGATCGCGCAGTCAGATCGTCTGGATTACAAGCGATAGGACGAAAGTCGATTTGGTTGTCGGAGTGTTTGAAAGCAAGAAGAAGCGGTATGCAAGAAGATTTCTTTGCTTGGAGGTTGCTGTTGTTGTTGAATGTCTGTCGGTGGTGATTATCGATCAGATGTGTCGTCTAGCTCACAACAGCCGAGGCACGATTCGGGGCTTTCCTGGCTTGCTGCGGAGGTGGGCAGGTCGCCAGGTGGTTTTTAAACTCTTTTCTTGCTTGGGTTAGGGTTTGGCTCTTGATCTGATAGAAGGTATTTTGACTTTTGCTTCCAGTTGCTGTGTACAGGAGAAAATCCTCTTTTCCTCCAGCACAATGATGTCCAAGAATGTATCTGCTACTCGTTTCGGCCCATCATTGGAGGCGTCGAACGTCCCGACTAGGTACTTATGCAGCATCTAGATACATCGCAACTCTACCGTGGGTCCTTGTGGACTTCTGTTTCTTGCAGAGAAGATCAAATACCTTACCGTTCCTTGAGGACGGATCGACTGAATTTAAAAGAATATTTTTTCGCTTTCCCTTTCGTTTTATGTACAGGTATCAAACAAGACATTGTTTTCAATCAGCCTCCCACAACGTAGATCTCTTCCTCAACGAAACCACTTCTTGCCTCCCACATCTATACAGATCCACCTCCAACGACGAAAAGACAAGAGCCACTCCTAAGAAACTCTCTCCCTTTTCTCTTTCTCAACACATCTACTGCCTCTCCATGGAGTTGAGGACGGCACGGGTGAACTCCTGCGTGGTGGCGGCACCACCCATGTCGCGGGTCCTGGTGCCCTCGGCGATGACGTCGTAGACGGCCTTGGAGATGCGGTTGGCGTGGTCGTCGAGGCCGAGGTGGCGCAGCATCATGCTGCCGGAAAGGATGAGGGCGGTGGGGTTGGCCTGGTCCTTGCCCTTGATGTCGAGACCGACGTGGCGGCAGCCGGGCTCGAAGACGGCGACCTCGCGGCCCATGTTGCAGCCGGGGACGATGCCAGGGCCGCCGACGAGGCCGGCGCCGATGTTGGACAGGATGCCGCCGTACAGGTTGGGCATGACCATGACGTCGAACTGCTGGGGGCGGCTGACGCACTGCATGGAGGCGTTGTCGACGATCATGTCGTCGGTCTCGATGGTGGGGTACTCCTCGCCGACCTTCTTGACGGTGTTGCGGAAGAGGCCGTCGGCCAGCTTCATGATGTTGGCCTTGTGGATGCAGGTGACCTTGCGGCGGTTGTTGGCCAGGGCGAAGGAGAAGGCGAACTTGGCGATGCGCTCGGACTTGGCGCGGGTGATGATCTTGAGGGACTCGACGACGCCGGGGACGGACTGGTGCTCGAGGCCGGAGTACTCGCCCTCGGTGTTCTCGCGGATGATGCACAGGTCGACGTTCTTGTGGCGGGTGTCGTAGCCGGGGATGTTCTTGATGAGGACGATGGAGGCGTAGATGTCGAGCTCCTGGCGGAGGGCGACGTTGAAGGACTGGTGGCCGGAGCGCTCGACGGGCGTGTGCAGGATACCCTTGAGGCCGAGCTTGTTGCGCTTCAGCGAGGCGATGGACTCGCGGAAGAGCTCCTCGGAGTGCTTGCCGCCCTGCTCCATGCCGGAGACGTCGACCTGCTCCCACTCAATGGGCACATTGTCGGCCTTGAAGATGGTCTTGACGGACTCGGAGACCTCGGCACCGATACCGTCACCTGGGGAGATTGTCCTTTAGTCTTGTGTTCTTGTGTGTATAGGATATTTCTTTTGTTTCGTGGCGCGGCGCATACCTGGGATGAGGGTGACGGTGTACTTGCCGCCAAACTTGGTGGGCTTGAAGATGTCGGTGCCGGTGGTGGCGTAGCCTGGAAGAGTCGCGGATTAATTGGGATGTTCTTGGAAGAGGCGAGAAGAGTGTCGCAAAGATATAATATATCTCTCAGGAAGATTGAACGTACTCCGCGCGGCGATCGAAGGGCTTGCAACGGGGGTGCGCAGAAGAGCCTGCGCGACGGGGAGTTAGCGAGGAGAGCGCGGGAAAAATTGGAGGATGAGGTTGCAATACCGAAGCGGCGCGCGTAGAGCTCTTGTACAGCATCTTGAATGTGTGGTTGAGGGGAGAGGAGAGGGAGAGGAGAAGGGAAGGGAAGGGGTATCTGGGGTGGTGGAGAGGAGGATGAGGTGGTGGTGGACAATGGCAAGGCGGAGCTTGAAGTTGGTGCAGGTGAAGCTGCCTCAGCCTGAAGACGCCTGCTGTTTCTCCAGACTACCAGTACTGGGAGACAGCCAGCCAACAGCCAATCCCATCTCTTCCCCGGTTTTCGGCGGATGAGCGGAAGCTGCTGAAAGCGTCTTCACCCGACACTTGCTTGATCTTGTACGGAGATCTCTGTGCTGATTTATCTGATCGAAGGGGTGGGTATATATATATTGCATTCTTCTCCTCTCTAAGATGATGATTATCGACATCACGATTCTCTTTTCTAATTGCCCTCTTTCTGCTCTCCCTCGCCAGACAAACGGCATGCCCCCATCACTTCACTGACAATCGCCACGCCAAGCCTCCCTTCATTTGCCGTTCTCCTCCGACTTGGCCTCGTTCCGTGGACTGTGGCCTCACTACATCCGTGGAAGTTGTCGAGGTTGGCCATACTACTCTCTGTCTTATCAGGTGCACTGCCAACTCTACCTCGGTACTCCGTCGTAGTATAAAAGACGTGATGGATCTCGTCCTCTTACGGGACCTCACCTCAATCAGAAGATCAATACTCTCGAGCAGTCCATTGCTGATTGTAGCATAGAATGGATGAATCGAAAGGCTTCTGAAGGAACTATGCTCACATCGCTCTCTGGCTATTTCTCTGGCCTGCTCACATGCATTGCAATGCAGCACGACTGCCGTGAGACGCTTCACTCGGGAAAGCGAGCCTACTTCCGCGACCATGTTGTTGTACTGTCAATACCCGACATCCCTTCCCACGGCTCTGCTACGTGCCCGGACCGCATGCGGTGGCAGCAAGATATACCTTCCAACTTGCTTTTGACAGCATGCGACGGGATACAACGTCAGTCGAGGCAAACAACTCCGCTTGCTGCTCTCGATTTTGCCTTAGAGGGACTGTAGACTGAAGGACTGCGCCTACTGCTATGAATACATATACTAGCGATAACTCAACTTCTCGCAAGGATTTCTCTGCGAAGATACCCAACCAAAAGACAAGCAGTCTGGCAGGATTCACGATGAATGCAAGCGGAAAGCCTGCCTCTGCTACGCCTGTTGCTTTCACAGCTTGCGCGTCCCGCTATCCATTCACTTGCAGCAACACGCGACCAATTGCTCGCTTGCCTGGAATTACCGCGAGACCGAAAATCAACACGGCATAGATGTTTCTTTGAATCAATGGATCTTGAAAGCCAACCGCAGGTCCACAGCTAAGCGAGCTTTGACAATGACCAAAATTCTTATTGACACCAGAATCCGGACTAGGCCCTTAGACACGCTCGTCATGGTCTCTCCCCTTGACTTCACCACATGGAACGAACGCAGTACTGTAACACTTATTGTAAGCTGTCCCACGTGGCATGGAAGGCAGGACGGTCACACAACGACAAGTGACACTTCTGATGTGGCAGTTACTTGACGAAAATATCCACGGCTAGGCACATCTTCGTGGCCACATGCTAGCAACCACGCCCAATACAATTCATCAATCAACACTCACAAGTCCCACGAGATTACATGTCAGCCCTTTGCCACCACCCATTCAACAGAGACGTCGTGCACTGTGTCTCGCAAATGACATGTCAACGCCAAGTGAATCACCCCCATTCACAACACTTTCGCGTTCATTTCAGAAGACAACGCCCTTCCCTATCCCCAACCCCAAAATGGTCCTCAATAGCACTTTTTCATTGTCACCTCAATAGCCTCCGACTCTTTCAACCGCTCTTATCCAACCGAAACATTGCCATTCAAACAGCTAAGTGACCTCGACTTCTTTATTGCCGCCCTATTGACAACCCCTTCAGGTCGTCTTGGCCTCCGACACCCCCCAAACAGCATATATCTACACTTTACGCATCGCCGTTTTCATCTTCGACCACTCACCCACAAGTCCTTCTTTGAGTCCACTCACACCGCTACCCACAATAGTCAGTCTCGTAAGACTACTGCTCTTCCCCCTCCAACCTACAACCCCAACCCAAACCTACACAATCCCCAACCAAGCCTTCAACACCCAACCATGAAGGTCACCAGCTCCGTCCTGGCCATCCTGGCCTTCACCAGCTCCGCCCTGGCCGATGCCGAAGCCCTGCCCGAGCCCGGCAAGGCCCGCAAAGGCCTCTGCGGCTACCCAGGCATGACATGCGCGAAGACCAAGCGTGCCGCCATGGCCGTGTCCGAAGCCCTCGCCATCGCCGAGCCACGCATCCGCTCGCGCAAGGGCCTCTGCGGCTACCCTGGCATGACCTGCCACAAAGCCCGCTCCCCTCTCTCCGCCATCGAAGACGCCCTCGACGCCACCACCGACGCCGTCTTCGAGGGCGACGCCGACGCCGACGCCGAAGCCAAGATCCGCTCGCGCAAAGGCCTCTGCGGCTACCCAGGCTTCACCTGCGCGCGCTCCGCCGAAGCCGAGCCCGAAGCCGACCCTGAGGCCCGCCGTCGCCGCCGCAAGAAAGCGCGCAAAGGCCTCTGCGGCTTCCCCGGCATGACGTGCCACAAGATGAAGCGCGGGCTGGAGCTCGTGCAAGAAGACGACCCGGAGATCTTCAAAGACGAATGCTTCGCCGAGGGCGGCGAGTGCCACACCGTGCTCAAAGCGGCCGAAGCCTTCCACGAAGCCGTCAAGCGCGAAGCCGAAGCGGATCCCAAGCGCAAGTACAAATTCAAGCCGGGCCCCAAGTACTGGCACCCGAAGAAGAACCCGCGCGTCAAGGCGCCGCTGTCGTCGTGCGGATACCCGGGCATGACGTGCTCGCGCGACGCGCACGCTCTGGCGGCGGCTGATATTGCCGGCCAGGTCGATTTCGATGCGGCTGTCGAGGAGTGTAATGCCGAGAATGGCGATTGCACGATCGTGCAGCGCTCGTTGGACGCGCTGGAGGAGACGCTCGCGCAGGCTGTCGAGGATGTTTATAAGCTTTGAGGGGTGTGAGGGATCCTGGATGAGAGGAGGCTGCTGAATTGCGGTCTTTTCTTTGCCCTCGAATTTCCTTCTTTTGGCTTTTCTTGCTCGGATCTAAAGTCTTTCCTGTCCTTCTCTGGTTCACGGGAGACTTGGGATCTGATTCATCTCTGCTCTTGGGATTTCTTATCTTTGATGGCAGGGGTTTTGTTGTTGCAACGACCGGGTGGCATACTCTTGTTTTGTTTCCTTGGATATCGTTGTTTCTCTTTTTGAACTTTCTTTTTTTTCCAGTCCTTCTCTGCTCGAGAATGGGCTTCGAATCCAGTCCTGCGGCTTTTGCTAGGAGTTTCTCTCGGTCTGTTCAGAACTGCGGTGGCTGAACTTATCCTGTACAATAATGTCAGACAAATTGCAAATGGCACATATCCAATCATTTACCGTCGAATTCAGGAATCTTTGTTCTTTCACATCTCTGATCCAGTGTGTCTTTCCTTATTCATACAATTCCCGAGTGCAAAGAATCCCAATCACATCCATGTCAAAACATCCCTCAACTGGTATGGTATGGTATATCCTCTTCACAAAAAACGCCAAATCACCTTCCCTTCTTCCCCTCCCCATTCACAACCCATCATAAAGGCCTGGTCTTCTCCCCCTTCCAAGCGCCCAACAACTCTCCCGTATCCCCAATCCACTCCCTAACCCCATTGACCGCCGCCTTCGCCATGCCAGCATTCTGCGTGCCCGCCCTCTTCCTCCCCGCGCTCCTCACCTCACCAGAACCACCCGCCGGCCCAACCCCGGGACTGACGAAACTACTGCCAGCCCCCGTCGCGTACTCCGAGCCCATACTGGGCAGCACATTCTCGCCCGCACTCAGACTGACAAAAAGCGCAAACGGCACGAGCCACACCTGGATGCCGAAAAAGCTCGCAATCTCCGTGAAACTCGGCACGCTAGGCGGATCGTAGAAATTGTACCTCGCAGGAGGCGCGGGCGGCGTGCTGAAGTGCCGGTACCAGACGTAATGGTTGAGGAGGACGAGGGCGCAGGAGGCGAGGAAGACGGGGTCGGAGAGCTTGACCCAGGGGAAGCGGCGGAGGTTTTGCAGGTAGAGGACGTGCGAGGCGATGCTGAGGAGGGAGAGGAGGGGCGGGAGCCGGTCGATGAGGGTTAGGAAGAGCTGCGTGGCTATGACGAGGTAGATCATGCGGGAGAGGGTTTTGCGCGCGAGCACGGAGTGTTCTTCGACGAGTTCGGAGAGGTAGTATAGGCCTGAGGCGATGGCGAGGGTGAGGAAGAGGAAGCCGAGGAGGAGGCCGGCGTAGCCCTGGGTTTGGAGGTTAGAGGGTGTTGTTAGAGGGATCGGGGTTGGTGGTGGAGGGAGCTTACGAGGAGTGGGAGGATCCACATTGTGGTGTTGGATGAGGTTGTTAGTCTTGACTTGTGGGCATTGAGGTGTTGTTGTTACGAAGACCAAATAAATACATGTACTTATTATATTCAGTACTTGTCTTCTCTTACCCCAGACGTTTCATCATCTCCCTCTTCGTCAGCCTACATGTACAGCAACATCCTAGCTTGGACCCCTCGCGGCAAGGGACGGCCCGTCTTATCTTATCGCCCAAGTCAGAGCCAAAAGTTTGGAGAGAGAGTTCTCGATATGAGGAAGGATCAACCACAGCCATACTACTCTCGCTTAAACATACCTGGAAGAGGAAGAAGAATAGAAAAAAATACAACAGTACTGCTACAACCACAAGAATCATGTCCCGCCCCGAAGACATCCTCCCACCCGACCTCTTCTACAACGATGTAGAATCTCGCAAATACACCACCAACAGCCGCATCAAAGGCATCCAAGCCTCCATGACCAACCGCGCCCTCGAGCTCCTCGACCTCGACACACCCTCCCTCATCCTCGACGTAGGCTGCGGCAGCGGGCTCAGCGGAGAAATCCTCTCCTCCGTCCCCGAAGAGCAAGGCGGCCCGCACGCCTGGTTCGGCATGGACATTTCCAGCTCCATGCTGGCGGAAGCGCTGGACCGCGACGTGGAAGGCGACATGCTGCTGGCGGACATGGGGCAGGGGGTGCCCTTTCGCGCGGGAACTTTCGACGCCGCCATTTCCATCAGTGCCATCCAGTGGCTTTGCAATGCCGAGACGAGCGATGTCACGCCCGAGGGGAGGCTGAAGCGTTTCTTCGACGGGCTGTACGCCAGTTTGCGCAGGGGTGGGAAAGCAGTGTGTCAGTTCTATCCCAAGAACAGCCAGCAGAGGAGCATGATCAGCAACGCGGCGATCAAGGCGGGTTTCGGTGCGGGTATTCTGGAAGACGACCCGGACACCAAGAGTCTGAAAGTCTACCTCGTGCTGACGGTGGGTGGTGGAGATGTGTCCGGCACGGTGAGCAGGATGAGTGACGTGGACGTGCAGGATGCGCGGAGGAAGGACAAGAAGCGCGGCAAGGAGTTTGATAAGAAGGGGAGCAAGGCTTGGATTACAAGGAAGAAGGCCCAGATGGAAGCTAAGGGGAAGATCGTGAAGCCGAATTCCAAGTATACCGGTAGGAGGCGTAAGACTGCTTGGTAAGAGGATGAGAGGTGTGGGAGATGGTGTACAGGAGGGTGGAACATAGAGCCTGGACTCGGTGGTTAGATTGTCAGCAAAAATGCACTGGCGCTTGCTGAGACGATCAAGAGGACCGACGTGGTGTCCAGGCCAAAGCACGCCACATTGCGAGAGGCGAAGAGAATTTTCGAAGATACCCATGAATATGCAACGCAAAGATGAATCGATTATGCAAACAGACTTCAAATCCAGGCAAGGCCCTGATCTCAACTCGCAGGACTTCTGGTCATATCATCTCATTCATTTCATCGTGATATTCAAAGCTAACAAATCTACCTAGATGAAAAGCGCTAACTAAGTCAAGATCATCGCAGAGGTGGGATACTTTCCTCGAATCCCTGATATCTAATGATTAGCCGCCGAGCCTGCGACCTTCCCAGACCTTTGAAACAAAACAATGCCGCCGAAAACTTCAAAACGTAAGCCAGCCCTGCACGGTTCGAAACCGGCAGAGAAGGAAGGGGGGTATCCATCCGCCAACCAGTCCATCCATTCTGCAATTTTTTCTGCCCAAAGGCCGTTTCCATGACAGAACCGAAAGAGAAACTCCGAAACAACCAAACGCCAGCAATAGCCAACTGGACAGAAAGAAACGCAAGACCAGCAGCCACGACGACAATTCAATCAAACCTGCTCACCACCATAAACCTCAACCTCATACCCCTTGCCCTTCTGCTGCAGGGCCTTAGCAAGCATAAGCTCACGCATCCAATCGATCCGCTCATCCTTGTTCTTCACAGCAAAATGATGCGTCTTTCCACTCCCCGCAGCAGCACTTCCACCCGGCGCAGTCCTAGAAGAAGCACCCATGCCCCCAGCCTCCTCACGATTCGGCACGAGCTGAAACGCAAACGGCGCCGGATCCGGCGCCCCCTTGCCCTCACCCCTGATATGAAGCCCCTTGAAAGCCGCGCTGAGCTTACTCCCGCTGGGCGCCGTGGAGCAGGCGACGGCATAGTTGTCGACGTCGATGGTGTCGAGGGCGGCGGCTCCCAAGCGCGCGTTGGCGTGCATGGCCAGCTGCGTGCCATTGAGGCGGAAGTGGGCGTCGCGCCACTCGTGGCGAAGCATTTTCGTCTTGCGCTTGCGCATCCATCCGCTGTGCGTGCAGGCGCTGCCGTAGGTGAAGTGTTGCGTTTGCGGGCTGTGGTGGGCGGGGTCTTTGGCTTTGGCAGCGGCGGCGGCGGTGGTGGAGTCGATGGAGGACGTGCTGGATTTGCGCGCACTGTGGGAGGAGGAGCTGTCTGTGCGGGTGGAGGCGAGGCTGGGGCGGGGTTTCTTGTCCGAGGCGGGGGAGAAGACTTCGCCTTCTTTGACGGCGGGAAGGGCGAAGGAGGGGCGGTGCCAGGGTTGGGCGCGAGAGTGTGAGCGGGCGAGTTGTTGCTGCTCGCGGAATTGCATGCTGGGCGGAACGGATTGGGAGGCGTCTCGCTCGATGGGCCCATTGCTTTGGTAGGTGACTGGAACGTCCATTTCGGAGGCGGGTGTGCCGAGGCGGTAGATCGCGCCGGGCGATGCTGTGGTGCTTCGGCAGATGACGTTGGCTGTGTCGGGAGAGGTGATGTGGTTGGTTTGAGGAGCGGCGCTGGCGGAGCGTGGGATGGCCAGCTTGGGGAGAGCTTTCAGGTTTTGGTGCGGGCCTTGAGTGTGTTCGGGAGGTTGCAACACGGGCTGGCCAGGGTGAGATGGATAGAGATGTTCAGCCGGGAAGAGGGGGAGGGGATCGTAGTTTCGCCTCTGGGGTGGCGAGGTGGCTGGCCTCTCGATAGGTGTCAAGGTGCCGTCGAGGTACTGGTCTTCCATGGGCGAGATGGGCGTTTGCATGTGCTGGAAGTTGAGGAAGTGCTTCACATTCTCTTGCGGATCACGTCGGTCAATCTGCTCCAGCGAGCCTTCATGCAGGGCGAAGGCAGGTGTTTGACTGGGACCAAAGACGTCTGAGGATGCGACGATCGAAGGGATGACCTCGGAGTGCGGGTCGTAGAAATCCTCCGGTTGTCTTTCCACTTCACGCGGGACGATGTTCTCCGCCGTGGCGGCGTTGCCAGGATCGCCATGGACGAAGATACGTCCACCTTTCGTCGGACTGATGGGGAAACGGCCAATGCCGTTTTCCTCGTGCAACAGCTTCAACTCTCTCTGCTGCTTTCGCCATTTGGAGCAGCGCTCTTCCTTGGCGCAGGTGTGTGGCTTTGGTAGTAATTGCTCAATCGCGACAATCGACACTGACTCCATGGGTGTGGTGACATCGTGCGGTTTTGGCGCTTTGCGTCCACGTCGCTTTTTGGACTTGCCAGGTTCGATGGGAGTCATGTCACAGTCGATTGGAGTCTCACATGCATTGCGACTTCGACTTGGGGAGCGTCTAGTGTTGTTTGTGCATGGCCGGCTGGTGTCTTGGAATGGAGTTGGTTCTGGGGCGATGCTTTCTTTACCTTGTACAGCTGAGATGGCATTCCAAAGTTGATGCCGCTTTCCAAAGGATTGGATGCCGATGTCTTTGAGATTGTCGAAGGTCAACTCCATCAAGACTGCACCGTTGATGTCATTTACCTCGAAGCATTCGATGACTGATTCGTCGATACCTGTATCGACCATCCAGTCAATCACCTGCGTTGAGTTCCATTTGCGGATTTCAATCTCTGCATCGTTGAACTGCGCTGGAGGCTGGCCCATGATTGAATCGATTGAGAAGCTGATTCCAGGATGCTGTGAGACTGGAGTCACCGTATTCTGTGAGAAAGCCGTTTCTGTCCTTGGGGGCGAATGCTTGGGCAACAAGGGTGACATCTGCAGCGCATAGTCGAATGAGGAGTCGGTGGAAACATGAGATGATCTGAACAGGTGAGGACCCTTGGGCCCTTCCACAGGCCTGATTTGCAGCTCGAACGGTCTCCGTCGACTTCGACCCGAGCTTGAGTCTGGAGTCGGTGCTTCTTCATACGACGAGACCGTGGTCTGGCTTCTTCGTCTGCTGTCCTCCTGCGTGAATGTCAGTCGTCTGGTCGGTGACTACAACTTCATCGAACTCACTGAATCAATGCTATCTCTTGGCGATGGAGGCTGATCGTTCAGCATGTGATTTTCTTCGAACTCGCTCTCATCCTCGCCATCTGTGTCGAAGATCTCCGTTGCTTCCGACAGCGGTCGAGGAGCTGATGTTCGCGGCGAGACCATAGGAAATGTGTGTGCTCTGGCAAACACCTTCCCGCTCATGTCCCTCGGCGAGACGGGAGTTGATGCCTGCATGGCGGCGAAACCTGTTGATATGGATCAAATGTATGGGAGTCTTTCTGGCTGTCTGGCTGGAGTATCTCGGTCTCTCAATCCTTCGCAGTATTGCGTCGCTCTACGTCGTCTTGCGTCTCGTGGTCGCTACGTAACCGATGCAAGCGTGCGGCGTGGTGTGGGAAAATCAGATGGATCAGAGGCGGACTCCGTGCGCGAGGGATCGCTTCCTCCCCTCTATAGTAGTCTTGGGATGGCGGGCGTGCTTCTCGCGCGCGCATAAGCTCCGACGCATGTTGTGCCTCTGCAGAAGCGCATGCACGACAGCACTTGTTTCCCGACGCCCACTGCGAGCCTCTTCCGAAGCGCCCTGCACCATCGCGTGGGTCTTCACCGTCCAGAACGCGGCCAATGTCAGGGCCGGGGTCCTGCAGCGTCCCTGGATTCGCAGATTATCCTTGATCACTCTTGACCATAGACCCCCCGGTCTCGCATCTGCCATAGCTGCATTTCCCTCACAGCCTGTCGCAGGCGTCACAGCCCGGCGGCTACAGACGATTGGCCACTGGATCACCACGCTAAGGTGCCTGCATGAGTAGCAGGACAGCTACCTGCCATCTTCGGCCAGGCAACTCGTTGCACGGCGGAGGAATCAGTTCCTGAGTAGTGTGGATACTGCTGTCAAGTTTGGCCATACTTGGGTAATTAGCTGCTATTTTTTGCTGGCCTATGACGGGCGTCGATCACGAGGCTCTGCACCTGACGTCCCTCAAGAGAGGTAACGTCACTAAGGGTCGCCTCGGGGCGAAGCGTGAAGCAACCACCGATGCCTGTTCAACGGGCGGGATCCCACTCCGATGCGTTTGTCCATCCTTCAGAACCCTGAGCTTGTAGTGTGGTGTTCCCACGGTTCGTGATAGTGTGAAGAGAAGCCAATCTGGACGACCGCACCTTTTCTGTACCGCACAGCACAATCTGCAGACTGGGATCTTCTCAAACTCGATGCATGCACTCGAACACAGCAGCATGCGTGCTTCCAGATATGAACATGCCGCGGATCACGCAGGACGTGTTGCGAGCGGTAGTGCTTGCATGAAGCCACAATGCAAGGGACGTGTCGTCGTACACGAGTTTGAAAGCCACGAGAAGTGGCCGGGCTGGCGTGGCACAAGAACGGCATGCTGATGGGGAAGTCAGTTCCAGTAGTCACACTCATATAGCCGTACTGTACCTGGGTGGAAGGGTATGGCTTTGGAGTCACAACGGCGAGCCTCTGGTGACAGACCGCTACAGACCGCTTCCGACCAGAGATAGCACTGTGCTGCATGTACAGGCTCACACAGGCTCACGGCGGTCTTGACGTGATCAGCACTAAAGACGATAGCATGTCGATAGCAGCGAACAGACGAGAGGCATCCCGCTTTCCCAACGGCTTTGACGGCTGGGAGAAACTTGACGAGGCTTGACCCAAAGTGGGGGTTTTGGGGCGGCCATGATCCAGGTTGGCTTCGTGATAATGCCAATCTATTATTGATGCCCATGGTGCTTCAAGGGCAGCTCTTGGGCTATCAACGGTCCCGGCAGTCGGTATCCAATGGAGATCTTCAGCACGGGACTGGAGAGCACGACTGGCTGCACGAGATATGCACATGACTGGTAGCTCACTTCGCTTCTGCTCGCCGACCCATAATAGTGATGACGGTCTCGTGGTCGATGCCCTTTCTCCTGCGGATGGCTCATATCTGATCGGGACCTGAATCGGATGCCCGCATGGCGTTGGGCCTTGAGAATGGTCGCAGGTTATAACAATGACATCGTACAGCATGATGAACAGAGGCACGAACCACAACACTAGCAAGATATAATGGTGGTGTGTTCTTGCGCAAGGAGAGAAGAGAGAGAAAGACTCGCCCGGACTGCCAGCCACATCTGCCAGGATGGTTTAGCGTGGGGAAGGTTACAGCCGTCCTTCCGCCTTCATTGGCTCATGCTCCTCCCGGCCGTCACACGCTAAAACGACCTCATTCCCTGTCTTCACTCAATCCCCATATTCCTGCTGGGGAAGCCATCTGCAACCTCACCCTCTCCATCACGCCGCCGGGCGC